>JAVJIF010010777.1:0-166789 GCA_038442645.1 Agave tequilana
CACCTGACACCTGTATTACTTTGCATATTCATGATTTTCACTTTTACGAGGAACTTAGCATGATTATTATATTGTTACCAGACATTTGGTACTCCTGAACTCCTGTACTCCTGTACTCATGTATTCTTGAACCCCTGAAAAGGGAGACTCCAGATACTATACTCCTGTTGATCCCCGTAATTGGATAACCATGGATATAAGATTACCGCGAATACCCTGTGGACAGCATCACTGGACAATCCGTAATAATTGAACAACTTACACCGGGATGGGGAAACTGATAAGTACCGATATAGTCTCCATGTTTATGATGGTCTTATAGTGTCGCGCGGCCATATACTTAGATTCAACCTGGAGGCCACCAGGTGTTTCCATGGGGCGTACTGGCACTCCTACTCCCCTGCCTGTTGGTTGTGCCATAAGCCCCTGAGCCTATTCCTGTGGGAGCGGTGACATTCTATTCCTGTTCAGGCGTACAATAAGTCCAGGTACCTAGCGGTACGTTCCGGCTCGGTATCATATACTCCTTGACCGTTGTCCTGGGTATGTACGGGACCCATTCTAAGCATGATTCGTCGATCCCCATCAGTTTCCAATAACCAATCTCGCTCGACTTATTTGCGGAGGTATATGGTATGGGACATACACCCAAACATACAAATTGGACGAGTCTTAATAATATAATAATAACATGTTACTGACATCTGACTAGTGTCATACTTGACCTATAGTTGTGAGACCAGTGACCCATTGCACTATCCTGTTCGTCACTTACATATGACGTCTATGCTACTGTGTTGAGTTATTTGACTTGCTTATTTTCGGGTTTCCATTCTGCTTTACTATATATATATGATTACGGGATTTCTTGCTCTCTTGTTTACTGACTTGTTTCGGCATTACATGTTTATGTGTATCTATGCTCTCCATACTGTTTTTTGTTCAGTTTTCCAATTCAGATTTTTTGATAAACATGTATTTACTTGATTTCAGATTTACTGTCGTTCCTTTAATTTCCTTTATGTTACTTGTCATTGTCCGTACCTGTATGCCTGAGCCACATTACTTGATCATGTTACACGTGTGACTGCTTGAACACGCCATCTGGCTTTATCATATGTATCGCGGGGTTACATCTGATAACCTGAATCCGCATGTCTAGATCCTAGAGTCTGAATCATGGTGGCCTTACTGTAGCTGATCAGAGCATGTAGCGGATCCTTTCATGGTGGTCAGAGCGCAGCAGAAGTTTAGACATCGCCGTAGCTCCTCCTCCCAGATCTTCTCCTGTTTGGCTCTCGAGGCCTCTTGCTACTCGTGAGCACCTCTCAGCTTTTGTATATCTTTCATATATTATACTTTTGTATTCTCTGGTGATGTAATATTTCTGTAATATTGTATCACTCTCTGTGATAACCATGTACTTGTAATTTTTTATTGGAATGTATATTACCATTATGCTTCTGCACTCTGATTCTTACCTGTACTGATGCTTAGCGTATATACATGAGGGTATTTTTGACCTACGTATATACGTCGCAGTGACATCTTCGTACCTGCGGGGTCGGGGCATCACAGGGTGGTATCAGAGCCTAGGCTCTCACATCTTCAGTACAAACAATCGACAGATTAATGTGATATTAATTTGTAATTGGTGCGCAATAGTCTTGAATATACATCCAATCACTAGTGCAGTGTTATCTATTCCTTCCTCGCAATCTTTTCCTTGGATCCTGAGACCCTTCTATCTTTTCAGCTTCTTCCCGTCATCCCTTCGATCAACTCAGATGTTTTATGTCTTCAGTCGGTAGTCTTCCTTACCCTTCATACTTTATCATATTATCATTGACCCTAATCTCTTCCGTGTTCATCTTCCTCCTTATAGAAATTTCGAGGACAAAATTTTTGTTAGGTGGGTAGATTGTAGCACCCCGTTCCCGGGATACGTACTCAGATACGTGTCTCGATTTTTTTGATCATATTGTTTCATTTTTTTCAGTATTTATTTTTAGGTTGTGATTGCTTATGTTATTTGGTATCAGATCTGGATTCTTAGTCTTAGAGTCAGCCCTAATCTGGACTGGAACTGATACCGGCATACTGTCTGATTTGATCTTTTTAATAGTCTGATTTGACCGATTTTAGTTTCAAAAATTATTTTTCAATATTTTAGATTTTCTATGATTTTCTGAAATTTTTTCAGGATTAATTTGCAAAATCTTCAAAACGGGGGCCAATCGGCATTGCTGACTGATTCCGAATTTTTATTTTCAAACGGAGTTTAATTTTTAGAAACTATTTTCACATTACTTCTTAGAATCTTATTTTCTATCTAAATACATTTTTTTGAGATTTTTCTGAATTTGTCAAAATTTAACCGATTTGGTGTCGACGAGTGTCGCCGGAAGATTTCAGGATCTTTAATTTGAAAACTAGATTAAATTTCTCGAATCTGATTTTACCAGGCATTTAAAATAATATTTTCTATTTTTGAGAATTTTTCGGAGAGTTTTTGAAACAGTCAAATTTTACCATATTTAAATAATAATATTATTTTCCCTTCTTTCCTTTTCTTACTTTTTCCTTCTCTACTCCTCTTCTTTATACTCTCAGAATATTCTATTAATTTAATTATTTAATAATATATTTATTTATTATTATTTTCTTATTTCTTTTCTTTTTCTTTATTTTTTCCTTTTCCTTTTCTTTTCTTTCTTTTTCTTCTTTTCTTTTCTTCTCCCTTACTTCTCCCATACCCTGCACCCCCCATTTCCTGTCAACGCCTGTAGCAGCAGCATGATGGGTTGCAACAGCAGCCCATCCCTCCCCCATCCCTCCTCCTATTCTCTCCCTCTCTTCTTCTTCTACTTCTTTTAATTTCTTTCCCTTCTTCCCTTTCTCCTTCTCCACCATCTCCTATTTCATTTTCCCACCAAATGCTCTCCCTTTCCTCCATGACCGTCGCCTCCACCACCAGCTCTGCCCACCGCCGGCGCCGCACCCCCACCTCCCCACTTCCCTTCCCCTACTGATTTGTACCGGCATTACATGTTTATGTGTATCTATGCTCTTCATACTATTTTCTGTTCATGTTTTCTGATTCAGATTTATTGATAAACATGTATTTACTTGATTTCAGATTTACTGTCGTTCCTTTAATTTCTTTATGTTACTTGTCATTGTCTGTACCTATATGTCTGAGCCACATCACTTGATCATGTACACGTGTGACTGCTTGAGCACGCCATCTGGCTTTATCATATGTACTCGCGGGGTTACATCTGACAACCCTGAATCCTCATATCCAGATCTTAGAGCCTGGACCATGGTAGCCTTGCTGTAGCTGATCAGAGCGCGTAGCTGATTCTTCCGTGGTGGTCAGAGCGCAGCAGAAGTTTGGACATTGTCGTAGCTCCTCCTCCCAGCTCTTCTGCTGTTTAGCTCTCGAGGCCTCTTGTTGCTCGTGAGCACCTCTCAACTTATGTATATCTCTTCGTATTTTGTACTTTTGTATTCTCTGGTGATGTAATACTCATGTAATATTGTATCACTCTCTATGATAACCATGTACTTGTATTTTTCTGTTGGAATGTATATTACCATTATGCTTCCGCACTCTGATTCTTACCTGTACTGATACTTAGCGTATATACGTGAGGGTATTTCTGACCTGCATATATATGTCGCAGTGACGTCTCCGTACCTGCGGGGTCAGGGCGTCACAACCTTCGGTTGCCTCCTCTTCGTCCATCACAACTTCGAGGCTATCCTTTCACCCTCACGACTCCATCGTGGACTCCAGCAACTGATTCTTCTCTCTACGCTCCAATTGATGACTCCATCACTGGAATCCTCCAACTCGAAGAGCGCATGACCTTGCCCTGAGCTCTGCATATATGCATCTTTGATCCCTAGCCCAGCCTCTTCCTCACGACTTTAACCTTTGTCTGCGACTTTCTCGATAGCATCGATTAAATCCGTACAGCTTGGATCTGATCCAAATTACAAACCAGATTCGACCCGAGGTCAGCAAACCCAAGTTCAGATGATAAAATTTCAGTAGCCTGATCCGCACAAGTCTTCAAATTTGTCGTGTTCTCTCCAACCTGGATCACTTTGAATCTCAGTCCAGACCCGCTTCCAGTCCACTTTTGCTACTCAACCCCGATCCCTTGTTGTTGTGCTCTTTTCTTCGGGTGATCAAACTCGACTCAGATCTGCTCTAATCTTCTTACAACCAAACCCTGAATCAAATTCAGACAAGATGAGCCTTCTTTTCTTCTCCTTCGACGTCACCAACTGGACCTCTTTTTTTTCCTTGAAGAGCTCGTAGCCACCACGTCGTTGCTAACTAAAATTCTCTCTCTCAATGGAAATCATGTCCTCTCCTCTAATTAGTGTTCTCTCCTCTATTACGGGCTTCTATGTCGTCCTCATCCACTTCTAGCAGTGTTGACCTTTCTTTAATATTGAAAGTGCTTCTTCTGGTTGCAGATTCCTCTCTTTCTCCTCAAATGTTCCTTCTCTATCACTACTCTTATCATGGATATTATGATCTCCTTCTCTATCGACTGAATTCACACTGATTCAATTTCCATCTTGCTTCAAGCGAAGAGATGCCATGGGTTTTGGAGTCCACCCTGTGAATTCTAAAGAGACTTACAGGCTTGAAGTCTAACTTGCTACCCGCGAAAGAAACTCGGGTAAATCGCAAATGCTCCATCTCAGTCAGAATCCATCTCTCTAGTAGATGTTTCGTCCTGGTTTTGCATCCATCAAAGTTCTCTTCTTTAGCAGCTCTCCATCGTCTGATATCTCCTCTTTAATATTATATTTGTCCAACTTCTTAATGGTTCCAGAATTTATTTTTAGCACTCTAACAGTGATAATATTTTTATCTTTTTATCTTAGTTAAACAAACTCTCAATATTATACCATCATGAGTTTGAGGGAGGGTATTAAAGTAATAAGCGTGTAGCGCAAGTAAGGATAGTATTGTAACTCTATTTATTATCATCTATACAAAGGAGAGGTTATCCCCATCTAGGTTAAGCCGTCTATTTTCTCTAAAATCTAACACTTTTTTTTACTAATCAATTAGATTTATCACAAGATTACTATGAATATTTCATAATTAATAATAAAATAATTAGTCAATATTACTTAATTATATACAATTATTAATTAAAAATTAATTACTATTTAGTTTGTTTGTTAAATATTAACTTACTAATAATAATTAGTTTTTTTATTAATTATATTTTAAATTAATAATTAAATATTTCTATCAATAACTATTGTTAATTATAATAATAATTTCATTGGATTAATTGGAGGGGAGAGAGAATATGGAGAATCCAAGTCTAAATGAAAAGTTAACAAGTTGTCACATGGACTTTTTTTAGTTGTTGGATTGGTTCAAATGTGCATACTAGATTAAAACATAAGATTTCAAAAGTCCAATCCAAACTCCAGTCCTAATAATTAATAAAGCTAGATTTTAAAGTTCAAATCCCACTCTCAAACTAATAACACTAGAATTCAAAATCCACATCCCAATCTCAAACCAATAAACACCAAACTTTGAAATTATAGAAATCGTCTAAGTCCAACTCAAAATCCCGAACCAACAACACCCCCTTGAGTACAACTGGAGTACATTAAAAGAGTACAAGAAGTGGAATCCAAATACTACTTCCCAGAAAAAGAAACAAAAGGAGAAGGAGAGGGGAAAAAAAAAATACAAAGACGTGGACAACATAAGAATTTTGCTCCCAATAACCAAAGTGTTCGGTCAAGAAAAACCAGATCCAAGACATGAGAGGAAGAATGTCTAATGTGCGAGGATGCTTCAAATCATGTGTTGAGGGAATCCAGCCATGTGTTGTTGTTTTTGAGGGAGAAAAAGAGAACAAAACAAACCAAATGAAAAATAGTGTTGCTTGGTCAACTGATGAATGGGAGGGGGGGTGGGGATTTTTGGGCTGGTGAAGTTGTTGGCAAACCAAACCTTTGAACCAAGACGTGCCCTCCAATCTGAGGGAGATCTTTTCTTCTTCTTTTTTTTTTCCTCCAAAAGGAAAAATAAAAAGAAATAACTGTTGCACATTCAGTATACCATGAACAAGTCTTGCATCAATGAGAAGTTGCAGCAATTTTCTCGGCAGATGAGTTGATGATGAGAAGAAGATGAGATTCTAAGCTCATGACTCACAGCTCCACACTGGCAACACGAAATATCATATTTAACACGGAATTATTTGTCAACTTTAACAAGTTGAATCTAATTGTTTATATATATGTACATATATTCAATTTTTATATGGTATATAGCATCAACAAAAGATAAATATTTTAACTGAAACTTAAACGAAAGTAATACTGACAACTTACTTAAATGGTATCAAATATTTCTTTAAAGAAAAACATAAGAAAAATGTTAAAACAGTTTCTTTAAAAGATTTTGTCAAAAAATATTTTTTTTCCCCTCATCTTTCTTTTAAGTGGAGTTTTAAGCATAAAAGCATCTACATGTTGAAACATCATTTTAAACAGAATTCGCTAACTGTGATTTTCCCATGTTTTTTGTTTCATTGTGGTTGCGCGAGTAGCACTAGATTTCCCTCCGTCCTCAATAAAAAAATTTCCTCCAAAATCTGAAAAATCTTCATTTTTATCAAATAATTGCAGGGAACATGCACTTGTGTGCATTTATAAACCATTCCTTTTTCAAAGGAAGTGGCCTTAAAGAATTGACAACATAATCACTATCTTGCTTCGTGTCCATAACAGTTATGGCCCATGCAAGAACTAATGCAATAAAGAGATTAATCCTTTATTGACTCAACTCAATGATGAAACACATGTTTGTTTTGTGCTCTTGAGGAGGCCAATTAGTGAGTTTGATGGAGAATCACTCAACATATTTTTAGAATCTTGCCTTTGCAAAAGTTGCAACATTACCAACTTTATAAAGGAGGAAGAAAAGATGGTAGTGATTGATGAACAAGAGGAAAATACAAATAAGCTTCCTTATCTTTTTATTGTGGAAATGATACATATCACCATCAATAAATCATATTTAAATAACTTGATGATTTCAATCACTTACAGTTTTCTAGAAACAAATGCACAGACTATTCCGTTATACTCTCAGTATCCATTCGGTTTCCGCCCTGAATTTAAAAATCGCTAATGTTTTGACCGACGTCAGTAACTTTTTTCTAGCTGGGCAAACAAACAACATTTTACTCAAAAAAAAAAAAAAAGAGAATCCTGACACGGAGCTCACCATATCCAGATTCCCATCCCCAGTTTCTTTCAAACAAACACCCCTTAGAGTTACGCTAATTTGACCTTTTTTCTCGAAAACAAAAATACAGAAAAAAAGACACATAAAATGCGCACAAATTATACAGGGTTGGTAGCAATGGTCACAACTCACAAGCCTATCTTTAATCAACAATGCATACCAGCAAAGATCTCGTGTGCAAAGACAAAAATCAATCATACATCCAACCTAATTTTAACCACTTATGGATAAAAAAAAATATCATATCTTTCAAAAATGCATTGTGAGCCAGCTTGATGCATGTTGTCTCAGGAGCAGATAACCCAGGAAGTGAGATTTTAAAGGAGAAAAAGACGCTTCCGTCTCCAACGGCTACAAATTTTCCAACCCCGCAACTCACCCTTCCTCCTATATTTGTTCCTCCCTCTTTCTCTTCACCCTTCTGTCACAATGAAAAAACCCTTCAACAAATCTGTATGATTCAACCGAAATCTAGCCGAAAATGATCAAAATGGGATCAAGAAAACGAATATTCCGATGTTCCCCTCACCAATCGGCGGGAAATCTAGCCGAAAATGATCAAAATGGGGTCGGAAAACGAATACTCCGGTGTCCCCCTGACCAATCAGCGGGACCAAGAGCTCGAAGCCATCGCCATTCACGAAATTGATTCAGAGCCATCTAGGTTCTCAGTTGACAAACCGCCACGCCCCAGAAAGCCTGAATCCCCACAGAGCTTTGCGAGGATATTGATATCTGAATCCTCAAGGAGAAAGGAGAATGTGCAATCGTCTTCGTCCTCGTCCAGTGATGCGAAGGGCAAGATGAAGAGGATGGTGTCGAGCGCGCAGGGGGGGCTCAAGGGGCTTAGATTTCTCGACAAGGCCGGAGGGAGGGACGGGTGGAAGGATGTGGAGGAAAGGTTTGGTCAGTTCGCCGTTGAAAGGAGGCTTCTGAAAGAGAATTTTGGACCTTGCATCGGTGAGTTCTGCCCTGCTAGTTTTCCTTTCATGCATGCCAATTGACAGCCATGTTTGGTACCTGAAACATGAAAAAAGAAACTTAAAATGTTTATAAACACTAGAAGATCAAACACATGCTTATGCAATTATCATTTGCTAGTGGTAGATTATATCATAGGAGAAACAGAAACAAACACACCAAACTTTGATACATGGAGACTGTTGTCCCAATTGTAAAGCAAGCAACTTCATTACAAATGGAATTTTCATTTAAGAGTAGCAAGTTGAGAAAGATCTATGGAAGATTGGCACAAGTTCATGACCAAATTTCAAGCAGACATCAATCCTGTAATGAGTTGGTTCTCAAATTTTAACTTTAGATGAGCATGGAAAAGAGACTACTTAAACAGCAATGCAAATTAAGTTCATACAAATTGTGTGCAACTGCAATGTTTATCCAGACTAGAAAAGGGTTCCATGAACAAAAGGCAATATATGAATCTAGTTACGAGAGTTGCATTCATCTGAGATGCATGAATCGAGCATGTCTATGAGACAAGCAGAGTCATGAGCAAGTGAACGACAACGAAACCACACCTACACAAATCAGGAACCAAAGCTTCAGTTTGCAGCACCACATGAATATCCTTATTGCAGCATCACTGCTTCAACATTTTCCTCTGCTTAAAAATTTGAACAAGAAAGAACCACATGAAATCATAATGCAAATTATGAATTCATGATGCCTTACATTGATATTGATGTACACTAACAGCATGTCATACTGAAAAATTATCCACTTAATCTAACTGGGTTTACCATTTTCCTCGTCTGCTTCTCAAAGGCATGGAGTCAGAGTTTGCAGGAGAGCTCTTTGTGGCACTGGCAAGACGACGAGGCATAGAACCAGATAGTGGTATAACAAAGGATGAACTAAAGGAGTTTTGGGAGGAAATGACAAACCAAAACTTTGATTCTCGCCTCCAGATATTCTTCGACATGTAACAATCTCCATGGCTCTTCTCCTTTGGAGTAGTTTGATAACATGATCATGACGTAGTTTCTGTGGTGTGTAGGTGCGACAAGAATGGCGATGGTATTCTTACAGAAGACGAGGTGAAACAGGTTTGTGCTTCTAGACACTTTTCATTACCCTATCCCTGCAACTACTTCATAGCATTTTAGACCTGAAGAAAATTTGGCATAAATTGGTTCCAAAATCTGAAGGTGATCATTCTGAGCGCGTCAGCAAACAAGCTTGGGAAGCTGAAGGCGCATGCAGCAACCTATGCCTCCCTCATAATGGAGGAGCTTGATCCAGACCATAATGGGTACATTGAGGTATCCAAAGACCTGTTAAATTTCAACCAAGATCGAATTGAATTAAGCTCACACCATAAAGGAAATTTCAAATACCACTAACCGCTTGCTATATTTACTTCTAGCTCTGGCAGCTAGAAACCTTGCTTCAAGGGATGGTGATCTCAGAGAGGAACGAAAAGAAAGCAACAAAACGTGCACAAACTCTCGCAAAAACTATGATACCAAAGAAATACAGAGTCCGGTCACCAGATTTGCCACCAGACTTCAGATTTTGTTCTTGAGAACTGGAAAAGAATATGGTTTCTTTCTCTATGGTTGGTACTGAACATATCTCTATTTGCATGGAAATTTTATCAATACAAGAGGAGATCGGCATTTGAAGTGATGGGCTATTGTGTATGCATAGCAAAGGGGGCTGCTGAGACCCTGAAACTGAACATGGCATTCATCCTCCTTCCTGTTTGCCGAACACACTTACAAGACTCAGATCAACTGCTCTAAGCTCAATCATCCCATTTGACGACAACATCAATTTCCATAAGGTAACTAAGTAGGCCTTTTGCCTCCATTTCCAACAGAAAGATCTGCAACAAACCATTAAATTTTCTTTCTATGTATCAAACATGTGCAGGTTATTGCAGTGGGAATAACTATTGGTGCTCTCATTCACACAACTGCTCACCTAGCATGTGATTTCCCGAGATTAATCTCATGCCCAGAATCCAAATTCATGCGTACATTAGGGCCCAACTTTCACTACAAACAGCCAACATGGTCGTATCTTCTGACCAGCGTGCTGGGGCCACGGGAATCATCATGATCATCATAATGACCTTTTGCTTCACATTAGCAACACACTCCTTCCGGAGAAATGTCATTAAGTTGCCATCACCCTTGCACTCCCTAGCTGGGTTCAACGCATTCTGGTACGCACACCACCTACTGGCACTTGTCTATGCCCTCCTGGTTGTCCATGCCTACTTCATATTCCTCACCAGAGAATGGTACAAAAAGACGGTAAGTCCATGCATCCTCTAGGAATCAACAGAGATTATCAGAAAAATCTAACGATCATAAATATATGATATTTCTACAGACCTGGATGTACCTTGCACTCCCAGTAACCTTCTATATCTGTGAGAGACTAACTAGAGCAGTTCGTGAGAAAAAATATCATGGGAACATCATTAAGGTGAGAAATTCTTTAACGTCATCACATTAATCAGAGAACGATAGCATTCATTGTCATGTTCAGATAGAGAATTAACAGTTGACACATGTCAATTTGTTACGCAGGCAGCAATATATCCAGGTGATGTCCTTTCGATACAAATGAAAAAACCAGCAGGGTTCAGGTATAAGAGTGTGGGATGTACCTGTTTGTCAAATGCCCGGATGTCTCCCCTTTCGAATGGTATTACCTGGTCACTCCCTAGTCAAAATATATTCCTGTCACAATAATTGAATGTTGTCTTCTAATTTGATCTTCAATAGGCATCCATTTTCCATCACTTCAGCACCAGGAGATGACTATTTGAGTGTTCACATCAGGACCTTGGGAGACTGGACAACAGCTCTTAGAACCTTATTTGGCAAGGTGATAAACCATTTATTAGATCGTCCATTTGAAATTACACATCAAATAACTGAAAAAACTTACCAGAAAAGATCTCTTGGTTCACAGGTTTGTCAGGCTCAGGTTACTTCCAAGAAGGCTAATCTAGTTAGGCTTGAGACCACAGTAATAGCAGATGCTGAGGTTGAACAAACAAGGTGATCAAAATCTATAAATTCCATAATTCTTCAAGAAGTTCCAGAAGCATCTGCTTTCTCGAGCTAATTCAGATACTTTTTGCAGATTCCCAAGAGTCCTGATTGATGGGCCTTATGGTGCACCAGCTCAAAATTACAAAAAATATGACATTCTGCTACTCATTGGGCTCGGAATTGGTGCAACTCCATTTATCAGCATATTGAAGGATCTCCTGAACAATATAAAGTCCAATGAACAAAACAGTGAAATTGTATGTGTTAAAGAAATAAAAACGAAATACTGATAAAGCAATAAACATTGTTAATGTAGTTGATATCTTTTGACAGGTGCAAGAAGTATCAAGCAGGCATTTGACAGATGGGACCAGCATTAAAGGAAAAGGTCCAGAAAGAGCTTACTTCTACTGGGTGACAAGGGAACAAGGCTCTTTTGAATGGTTTAAAGGAGTTATGAATGATGTTGCAGAAAGCGATCATAATGTACTTGAAACTAGTGTTGCTTCTACAAAGCTTTACTTCCTACAAGACAATAAGTCCACTAACAAGATGCATGGCTATTGCAGAATGTTATAGAAATGCACAACTACTTGACTAGTGTGTATGAAGAAGGTGATGCAAGGTCGGCACTCATTGCCATGGTTCAGTCGCTACAGCATGCCAAAATGGAGTCGATATAGTCTCAGGAAGTCGAGTAAGTAACCCTCTACTGTGACATGCAGCACCATGATGCATTAAGCAGTTTTTACTAGTGAATTATAACATGTCCTGGATAACAGATACGTACACACTTTGCAAGGCCAAATTGGAGAAAAGTATTCACTGAACTGGCCAATGCACACAGATATTCTCGCATAGGTATGCGACTAAGCAGAAGTGCTTCATGTTGTTGGTCTTACTTGCTTTCTTGATGATATGTGAAACTGCAGGTGTTTTCTACTGTGGACCGCCAACACTCACAAACAGTTGAAGGATCTTTCTACAGAGTTCAGCCATAATACATCAACGCGATTCCACTTTCACAAGGAGAACTTTTAGCATGGTGTTAGGAGAATGTTGACAAGCAGTATATACTTGTACAGGAAGAAGAAGGAAAAACAAACAAGAGAAAATGTAATCTATTTTGTAGAAACTATAAATTTTCTTGTCAATGAGTTAACATAAGGGGGACACTTATAGATTAAAAAAAGACACCGTAAGAAAATAAAATATGCATATCAAAGAAAGTGAGATTTATTTAGGAGGATACACACTGTTTTGAACAAAGGATTTTTCCGTTCTTCTTTGCTTTTCAGCTCTAGCAGTCTTCCCACTTTGTTTCTGAAAATATCTTCGCCACTTCAAGCTTTCTTGAACAGATGCCTCCCTGTATGCACCTGCTTGTACTAGTTCATCACCCTTTATGTCAGGCCTCAATGGAGTTTGAAACATATTCAACATGTTGCCCATGGCTTCTCCATTTTGATTGTTTTTTGATGTAGTTGTACCCTCATCTGGATTGGACTCAGATTCCTCATGTATACACATATGCAAGTGAGATTCTATTTTTTTCTATTTGTACTCCTTGTTGGATTTTTAAATTTCCCTTGTGGGTCCTCTCAGTGACATTTGCCTCTAATAGTTTTCCATCCTTTGGTTCACCCACCTGTGATGCGTGAAGCAGCTCCTTTGTCTTCTCCGGACATCCTAAACTATTTGTAAGGGTCTTTCTTTCTCCAGCGAGTTTAATCCGTGTCTTAGAGACAGTTTTCGGACTTGCACATGCGCATAGCTAGTGTCGTCAGTGGAATGGAAATGTCAAGTGGCACCAGCACACCCTCCAGCTCACACCACTCCAGATCCTCAAAGTCACCATCTTCATAAACCACTCTGTACCAATTTGTTCCCTTGTCATATTTCTCAACCCTTTCCGAATAATATCGATCTCCAAAGAACTTTTGGACCTTCCTTCCGACAAGCAATTTCCCAAAGCATGGATCATTTCCTGGTACTGGATTATCCATGGCATCCAAAATGGTTGGTGTGAAACCTCTAGTAGCATTTGGCATGCCATTAATTACAACGACAGGTTCTCCAATCACCTCAAATACAGGTTGAGAGTTGAACTCTTGCCCATTGCATGTTGACGGCGTTATATACACTTCTGGAGCAAAAAGTGACTCGTCATGTTTACACGTCTGGATGTTTGTTTCTCTATATTCTGGTTGTAATCCTTTGTGCATTAGCAAATTTCCTTCAGGAGTCCTTCCCCTTGGATTTTCCACCATTAGCTTTCCATCTCTTGGTTCACCCACCTGCGATATTCAAAGTAGTTCCAATCTTTTCCCCTTGCTTCTTAAACTATTAGTATGATTCTTTCTCCCTTTAGCCAATTTAGTTCTTGACTTAGAGACAGATTTCTCCGACGTACGCCTAGCTGAAGCAAGAACTTGTAGTAGAATGGAAATGTCAAGAGGCAACAACACCTCCTCCAGCTCATACCACTCCAGATCTTCAAAGTCACCATCTTCGTAAACCACTCTGGACCATTTTGTATCACTGTCATACTACTCCACCTTTCCAGACTAATATTGACCTCCAAACAGCTTTTGAATCTTCCTTCCTTCCAGCCAGTCACCAAAACATGGATCATCATCTGATTCTGAATTACTTGTGGCATCCAGAAAGGTTGTGCCACCTGGAATCACATCTGGCACACCATTAATTATAATAGCAGGTTCTCCAATCACCTCAAATACAGATGGAAAGACTAGCTCTTGGTCATCGCAAGGGTTTCCATTATAATACATTTGATTTTTTTTTTTTTGTACAGCTAGTGAAAGACATGAGTAATCTGTGGTAAAAATAAAAGAAAGACTTGCTAAGTCTTGAACATCAAAGATTAAAAATTTTAGATGGATGATGCAGACTGGACATCAATCACCAGAGTACATGCATAATATCCTTGGTAAGGGTTAATATTATTATAATTATTGCTTATAAACATAAAGGGAATTTTGTAAGACTGAAGAGAATAAATAATAGCAGAATGAGACAGTGGACCATACCATTGATTTAGATGTCAGCTGAATCAAATTTGTAGCATCTGAGAGGATGACCCTTGCCCAAATGGAATATGGAACCAGGGGGAACTTTATAGGAGACCCTCAACCTTCATCAGACTGGAAACTGCAGTAGAAAGAACAAGCATAATATCTTGGTTAGTGGCACAGATACGGATACAGAAAGTATGTTAAAACACAGACAGCAGTACTGCACGATTAGAGTAAACAAGCCATGGACACGCCAATATTAAATTTATATTCAAGGGTTTTTAGCATATATATCTTAAGTTTTAACAATATGACATTTCTCCTTGATATATACATTTTTATGCATATAACCATATTTTTTTTTTAATCATCTTATGTATATATCCTTCTGCTAAACTGCAACTAGCTGAACCATAGGCAATCACAGCTTCTAACAAATTAAATCACATTTAGCCAAACAAATGGTATTTAAATGTCAATATTACCCTCCACTAAAACCAGCCACTGTTGGCAAAACTCTCCATATTATGGCTTCCTAATGCAGTCAAACATGTCTCGTCTTCTGGCAGTACTATCACCAGTTTTTTGGCACGTCTTTGCTCATACACTCAAAATGAAAATGTATAATTTAATTGCTGTAGAGATCTAGAAAGGGTTAAAAAGTTAACACTTAGAGCATAGTAAAAAAATAGCTTTACAAATGGCAGGCTCTACTCATTTTTCTTTCTTTTGACTGTTTGAGACTTTTGGTGGAGTCTACGCATGATTCGACATGTTATGCAACGTCTAGCAATGGCACGTCTTTTTCTATAAAAAGAGAATAACTGGGCAATCAAATATGAAGATTATTCTCCCACATTTGTTTTTGCTTCTTGGAGTACATACAACAACAACAACTACTACTACTAAGCCATTTGTCCCAAGTATTTGGGGTAGGATACATGAACCAAAAGAGAATTACGCCGGATCGGGCACATGGATCAGCTTTCTCCACTCATTCCTATCGAGCAATATACCTTCACTAAGACCTTTAGCCTCTATATCTTGTCGTATTACCTCCATCCATGTTTTCTTCGGTCTCCCCTGCGCTCTTTTAACTTGCCCTAATTTGATAAGCTCTACTCGTCGGACTGACGCATCTGTAAGTCTACGTCGCACATGACCAAACCATCGTAGACGGTTTTCTCTCATCTTCTCTTCTACATAGGCTACACCTATCTTAGTAGGAATATCCTCATTTCTCACCTTATCTCTCCTCGTGTTACCACACATCTAACAAAGCATGCGCATCTCTACTTCACTCATCTTCTGGGCATGATATCTCTTTATAGCCCACCATTCTATGCCGTATAACAAAGCTGGCCTAATAGCAGTCCGATAAAACTTTCCTTCAGCCATAACGGAATATTACGAACACATAAAACTCTTGTTGCACTCTTCCATTTCAACCAGCCGGCTTGAATCCTATGGTTGACATTATTATTGATCTCCCCATCCTTTTGGATAAAGAACCCAAATACTTAAAATAACTACTCATCGGTATTTCTTGACCCACTAGTGTCACAATACTATAATCTCAGATTCCCTATTTACTGGATTTACACTCCATATACTCTGTTTTGATCCTACTTAATCTAAAACCTCGAAATTCTAGAGTTTGTCTCCATAACTCCAATTTTGCATTTACCCCAGCTCTCGTTTCATTGACTAGGACAATATCATCAGCAAATAGCATACACCACGATATCTCATCCTTAATAGCTCTAGTAAGCTCATCCATCACTATGACAAATAAGAATGGACTCATACATGTAAGTTCAAAAATGAAAAATCTTCTATATTAATGAGAAACTAGAGTTCAGGGGTGGGTCCATGTAGGACAAAGTATGGGTGGGAACCCACACAGGAATTTTGCTAAATTGTCGAGGTACAACTAAGTAAGAGTACAAATGTTTCTATACAAGCCCCTACCCATTAGCTTGGGTAACTTGTCCTCGCATACTAACTAAGAATGCAAACTAGCCATGACCCCAACGTTGGAAAATATAGCATAAATTGTCATTAGGCTACATATATTGTTACTTAATATCGCTTTTTTAAATAGGAAAAAGTCCTCAATTGTCCCATTAAAGTTAGTTACTATTATCTCTTCTTCCTAACAAGATAACACCACCTTACATTCTTAATAAACTCAACCCTATAATGTCTCATGCTCCCAACAAAATTGCTTGACCTTATTTGAGGTATAAATAGATAGATTAAATATAATTAATATGTTACTTAAAGACAAAAAACAAGCATGATGTGGGTAACACTTGTATACTATGTAGCACGAACACTCCTATCATGAATAAATGTCGTGTTAGACACATGTCTCACATGTGTGTTAGACTTGTGTCTGACACACGTGTCATGTGCACATTTAAGAATGTACCACGTGTCGGGTGTGTTGTGTCCATGTTATTATATCCATGTGTCTGTGCAATATAGCTTGTGTGTGTTGCCCGCCCCCTCACCCCTCCCCAAAAGAATCAATTATGGATCTACCTTGCTACTCAATATTATAATTTACTTTAAATTTTGCAGATATCAAATGCTAAAATATTTGATTCAAATGAAAGAAGAAAAATCAGTTGCTAACCCCTTTTTATTTAATCCCTCACCCCATGGCTTGAAAATCTAAAAAACAGAATTTATCACCCCATAAGAACTTTGACGCTATTATGTTTTTTCTTATATACCAAAATTCTTGTCCAAATAATGAAGTATGATGAAGAATTATTATGAACCATGTAGCACGGACTCTTATTATGGAGTAGCATTGTGTGTATTTTAAAGAATTTGCCACGTATTCGTATGTCACGGCCACATGTGACCATGTCCGTGCAACATAGAGTATGAGGACTCATTAGGCAACATTCCAGGCCTTGGCATTATCACTCACATTTCTTCTATTAATGTTTTTCCATAAAAGTTTTTATGTGTGCGTGTACGATTATGACTATTCTTTTGAGTGCCTAAAGTTGAACACAAGACATATGTCCAATAGTTTTCTTTTGTCTTTAGGTCCTCTTAGCTAGGTGTGACTAAAATTCGCGTGTAATTGCAAACCCGATTCATGTTATTAGGTTCTTGTAATTGAGATGCATGTTTCAATTCAAATTTTGTTTTGGTTGAAAGTAATTAGTATACCGGTTGCTATTTATGTCATGCAATAATGCAGTTTTATGAGAAAATCTTATAATTGGATTTCACAAGTTTTATGAGAATGTCTAATTCAATAAAATATCTTTTTTAAGAGAAACATTCAATAGGATATCTTGAAGTGCACTATGACTAATGCTTTACCATCACAGCCCTAACCCTCTAAAAATGCCTTTTGGATTCCACATGTCAAATCTCACACCTAAAACACATTTTCTGGATTCTGGCCTAAATCTAGCATCCGAAATTGCATTAGAACTAACTAGTGCTATGCACATGAGACGTTCATAAAACCTCAAAAGACATCTGAGTTTACCAGAACATAGATATAAACGTTCATGCTTCGGAACAGATCTAACTTTCACGAATATGTTTATATTCATATATTTCTATGTTAACCTCAGTACAACCCTAAAAATTATTCAAATAGATTTAAATCCTTTACATTAACCATCCAACATTTAACAGGCCTATTGCACTCTTAAGTTACTAGTGCTAAATTTAGAATTATCCAGCGTTAAGTTACCCAATTACTGAACCTTCAATAAATTATCCAGCGTTAGCTTGTCAAATTGGGAATTATGTTGAAGAAAGAGACAAGGGCATGGGTTGGGGATTCATCAACATGATTTCTTGTTTATTTTCTCATCTATTCAGCAATCAATTGCAGTAGAATCTTCAATAAACAAATGAAATCAATCTGCAAAAGAAATTAAAATAAAAGGGGGGAATCTTGCGAACCATCAGAGATTGATCTTACACTGTAAGAATTAAGGAAAAAAAGATTAGATAATTTCTACTGCTAACAGCAGAAATATCCGTCACCGAGAGAAAGAGAAGAGAATTAGGGTTTCAGGAAACCAACCTGTTGGACTTGAAGAGAAAGGTCCGCTACTCTCTTCGATGGCTGCGAAGTTTGGGTCCTTGGGAGGCAGACGAAACGAAACGAATCGAAAGACGCCAACTTTTTGTCAACGGAATGTGATGCCTTTTGTGACAGTGGGGCCCGTTGAAATTTTTACCGTTTCTATACTCTTTATTTATTTGTCTATTTCAATTTTACTTTTTACCCTTTTCTTTATCGGCCTATTTGTTGGGATGTCAAGTGGGCCGGCCCGGCCCGGCAACCCGTTCAGGAACGGCTTGACCTAGGTGGTACTCGGGCCGATACGGCCCCGGTCCGGCTCCCTCTTGGGCTGGGGTCTAACACATAAACATATACTAAACATAATGTCGGACCTATTAGCAGTCAAGTAAAGCAAATTACCAATCATACTACTATAGAGTTTAACGTCAACGTTTTTATCTTGTTCATATTTGTCAAGCTTCATTGTAGTAGTCATGAGAGTTTTGCATATCTTTACATCTTCAAGCCTAAATTTCTTGGTAAGCTCTCTTATATACTTGGCTTGATTTACGAAGATCTCATCACCCCTTTGTTTAATTTGGAGTCCAAGGAAATAGTTAAGCTCCCTCATCATACTCATTTCAAACAATTTCTTCATGTGTGATTCAAAATCCTTACAAAAGCTTTTCATTAATAGATCTAAAAATGATATCAACATATATTTGCACTATTAAGAAATTATCATCTACATGTTTTTTAAACAAGGTAATATCAACTGTGATTTTTTCAAACCCATTTAAAACAAGAAAAGTACTCAATCTTTCGTACCAAGTTCTTGAAGTTTGTTTTAAACAATACAAATCTTTTTCAAGTTTAAAAACAAAATCCAGATGTGTAGGATCAACAAACCCGGTGGTTGTTCAACATACACTTCCTTTTCAATAAAACCATTCAAAAATGTACTTTTAACATTCATTTGAAAAAGCTTAAAATCTTTAAAAAAAGTAAAAGCAAGTGTCATCTGTATGACCTCAAACCGTGCTACGGGTGCAAAGGTTACCTCAAAATTAATTCTTTCAATTTGAGTTTAACTTTGGGCCACTAACCTAGCTTTATTCCTAATAACATTTCCCGACTCATCTAAGTTATTTCTAAAAATCCATTTAGTACCAATAGTTGGCTTATCATGGGGTCTAGGAACAAGATGTCAAACTTGATCGCGCTTAAGTTGATTGAGCTATTCTTGCATGGCAAGCAACCAATATGAGTCTCCCTCGGCTTCGAGGATCTTTTTGGGCTCAATATGAGAAATGAATGCAAAATGGCCACAAATATCATGGAGTTTAGAGCGAGTAGTTATCCCTTTGGATACATCACCAATAATGGGTCCTTGGATGGCTTGTTGTATATCTCCAATCCTTTGAAAGTGATTGTGTTGGCTCCACTTCAACATCTTGGACTTCTCCATTTGTATCATCCTTAGGATTTCTTCCTCGTCTTGTGCCGGTGAACAAGAAACCTTTTCAAAGTCTTCACCTAAAAAATCAATCTCTACAACATTCTTCACAAGATAGTTAGATTCCTCAAACTTAATATGCATAGACTCTTCAATAGTCAAGGTTGACTTACTGAAAACTCTATAAGCTTTATTAATATTAGAGTATCCAACAAAAATAGCCTCAAAAGATTTTGGATCAAACTTGCCTAAATTACCTTAGGTATTCAAAACAAAATATTTGCAACCAAAGACTTTAAAATAGGTAAACTTTGATTTTTTTATATAGTAAATCTCAAAGGAGTTTTATTTGAATTTTTACAAAAAATAAATTCGATATCCAATGAAAGATGAAGTGTTTATGGCCTCGGCTCATAAATATTGACGGAATTCGTTTTCATTAATCATTGTCCTAGCCATTTGTTAAAGAGTGTGATTCTTCCTTTCAACGATTCCATTTTGTTGTGGAGTTATAGGACAAGATAATTCATATTTAATTCCATTTTCTTCACAATAGATGATAAAAGAATGATTGATGAATTCACCACCTCTATCACTCCTTATGCATAAAATCAAAAAATCCTTTTCTTTTTCAACCCTTTTTCTGTGAAAATTTCATCTTTATGTTCTAAAAAGATGCCCATATAAATCTAGAGAAATCATCAACAAAAACAAAAACAAAACAATTACCACTAAGACTTTTGGTTTTAGTTGGGCCAAATAAATTCATGTAGATTAACTCTAAAGGTCTAGTTGTCATGATATCCTTAATTGTTTTAAAAGAGGACTTGGTTTGTTACCCAAAGTTGGCACGCATCACAAATGCGTTCCTTTTCAAACTTCAAGTAAGGAATACCTTTCATCAAAACTTTAGAATTAATTCGGGATAAGTGGTCAAAAGAAACATGGCCTAATCTTTTATGCCATAATCAAGAATCTTCATTAAAAGCATTCAAACAAGTGGCATTGCAATCTAAATAAGCATGTAAATCATATAAACATTGTTTTCACGAAAACAAAAAAAAAACACAAGTATTTATTTTCTTATCTAAAATGTCACAAGAGAAATCATTAAAATAATTTGAATCCTCTATAACAAAGTTAGCTAATACTCAAAAGATTATACTTAAGACCTTCAAACAAAATAACATTCTCAATTAAAGGAGATGAGCCAATCTTGATATTACCTATGCCAATGATTTTACCATTTGAATCATTCCCAAAGGTGACAGTGCCACCTTCATGATACCTTGATAGTGTTACAAAGTTGTTGATATCCCCAGTCATGTGCCTTGAGTAACCACTATCAAGGTACCATCTCTCCCTACGTCTTGGAGCCTTGGTGTGTACCTACATTAAGTGATAAGCTTGTTGATTTTGGTACCCAAACTTTCTTGGGTTCTAAAGTGTTAATTTTCTGAACCCAAACTTGATCATTAGAAGCATTTATGCGATCATAACAAAACTTGGCCAAGTGACCTTTCGGCCATAAAGAAATGCATGATGTGTATATGCATGATGAGCATGTGAAACATGAGCATGTTTATTGTGTGTGGCATGATGCCAGTGATATTTGTGTGAGCATTTGGATCATGGTGTACATGTTGTGCTTGTGATTGTGATGAATGTAGACTGTCTAAAAATCACCAAAGACAAGTCATCAGAGAACAGAGTCTTATTTCAGATGAGAGGCTAATTATAGCCACTCGTGTAATGCCAAGACACAGAACATGAAGCTCGCGCCTCAACATCAATGCAGTACCAAAACGCGAGGGTCGAAGCTCGCGTCCCAGCTGCATTGCAATCTCAAGACGCAGAGCATGAAGCCCCCGTCTCGACATCTCTGCAATCTCAAGACGCAGAGAATGAAGCCCGCGTATCGACATCACTGCAACCTCAAGACGCAGAGTTCGAAGCCCGCGTCTAGCAAGGTTCAGAGTCGGCATCCAAAACGCGAGGCTCGAAGGCCGCGTTCTGACTACAGAGGAACTCCGCGTCTCAGTTATAAATGCCCTCATTACTGGGTCCATTATTGCCCACGTAATGAGGGAGTTAACCCCCATTATGGAGGGGTTTTAGGGGACAGTTTTACCCCTGAGACTCCTATAAATAGCTTAGTTTGCTATTGAAGAGGGATCGGAAAATTTTGATAGATTTTGGCGAATTTTGATCAGAGCTAGAAAGTTGAGAAATACTTAAGAGTTCAATTCTTCTAACAACTTGCTGAGTACAAGTTTGTTCTTGCCCCAAGTCTCTTTGAGATTTTATTGGACAGGAGCTGTGCTACTCTATCCATAGTCTGAAGAGAAGATTCCCAGAAGATTGTGACGTTCACCCGGTCAACGAAAAACAAGATTCACTTTCTACTGCTACATCAAGAGCCCAACATTAAATAAAAAGAAGATTTGAGCTCGAACATCTTCTCTCTCTTGTAAGCGGAATTGTTTGAGATTGTTGTAATCTTTCATTTTATTCAAGGAAATTGTATTATGATCCTCTAAATTTTTCCCGGACCAAATAAGAGATTGCGACTCCGCTGGGGACTACTTTCTCTACTGATGAGCAAGTCGTGGCACAAGGTGACGTCACTTGCATGGGAAGAATGGTTGAATCGCTTGTCGTAGAATTTGACCAGGCAAAGTATAAAGAGTTCCACTCTTCTGGCTCCAAAAGCCCTACGTGTACCTCAGAGATTCCCTCTCGGGTCCCTTTGGAGGCTTCCCCGAACGTGGTTTGTGCAGAAAATATCATGGCCGGTTGTATCACACGTAAGGCCCTCGTCAACGTCTCCCACGAGACCCGCGAGGTCAGCGTTATTCACGGTCAGCCAGCTCACGCCCGTCCTCTTCCTCAGCTCCAGGTTATCAGGGGTTCCCAATAACATGTACGGCGTAACCGGAACGCCGAACATCGACAGAGGCGTGCGTCAACTACAGACGCAAGAAGCTGGAACAACTATCTGTTTAGCACATACAGAATGCGAGGCTCAAGCCCGCGTCTCTTCTGAGTTATATCAGATGCGCGAGGTCCGCATATGGAGACCAAAACGTGAAGCCCAAAAGGCTTGCATTTCTGAGACTTCATCTCTAAAACGCGACGTTCAGCAGCACGAGGTCCGTGCCTATTCTCAGAAACATGAGACCGCGTCTTTATAATAGAACGCGAGACTCAGAAGGTCCGCGTTTCTCAAGTGTTGCTAGCCAGATGCGACAATCAGTAATGCGAGGTCCGCGTCTCGTCTCAGAAGAGGAACGTGACCCGCGTTTCAAAGTAAAAACGCAAGAACCGCGTCCGTTCTATAGAACGTGAGCTCCGCATTTCTTAACCCTGTGTTTCAGAATTGAGACGCAAGGATGTGTTGGCCAAGAGGCCCTTCACTCTAATTTTGATGATGATTAACTCATGTGGTTATAGTTTACTAATAGTCTTGTGATATTTAGTTTCAGATATTTAACCAAGATATTAGTAGATGATTAGCTTTAACAAAGGTATTTTGGAACTTTCACAAGGTGATTCAAGAGCTCGAGCGTCAAGTTCACATCCAGCACTCGGTTGGAGTCAAGCTCGGTGGATCACGTTTGGATCGAGTCAACTTGGAGACGGCGTTCTACAAGAAGACCTCGGTTTGTTTTAGTTTAAGTTTGTTTAGATCTATTGTAAAGATTAGATAGTGTGATATGCTCAAGTTCAAAATACACACACATGTTTTTAGTTTTAAGTTTCATGTTTATTGGTTTCTAGTTTTTCGGTTTAACCGATCTTGGTTTTCAAGACAAAAACATAGATATAATACCTTTCATGTATATTAGATTTTATCCTTATAAAATATGCTTCAAAACTTGTTTCAATATCATGTTTTTGTATTTACATGTGTTTTGAAGAAAACGATTTTCCATTTCAAAAATTCAAGTTTTGAAAAATACAGTTTTTGGTTTAAAGCAAAATTTCAAGATCACAAAAATGGTTCAAATAGTTTGAAATATGTGTTGAATTTTTATCACATATATTTGTATTCCAAAGATATAATAAGAACTGATTTTTGTGAAATTTATGTGTTTTTATGGGATTTAATCAAAGTTAAAAACCTAAGTTTTTAAGTCCTATAATAGGCTGGACTGGCTGACTGTCGGTCGACCGGACCGGTCGACTGTAGCAGTAGTCGGTCGACCGGTCCGGTCGACCGAGGTGCATAAGCGTGCACGCTAGCTAGAGCTGGTGGGCCGATCGACCAGGCGGTCGACTGTCCAGAGAGCTCTGCTATCTGGAAATGGCCCCGATCGACCGGACAGAGAGTCTGCTCTCTGTATCCAGTCCCGGTCGACCGGGCGGTCGACCGACCAGAGAATCGTTGCTCTCTGGATCCAGGCCCAGTCGACCGGGCGGTCGATCGGTAGGCTCAACGGTCAAAAATGTGATCGTTGGCCAATCGACCGGCCGGTCGACCGGAAGGGCATTTCAGCCCTTTCCAGCTGCCAACGGGCAGATTTGAAATGTGGGTATAAATACCCCATTTCTTAGTTGTTTTAAAAAAAGATTTTCTAGAGCTAAAATTTACATTTTTACAAGTGTTTTAATACAAGTTTTCAAAAGAGTTTTTAAGCCAAAAGATTTTATCTTTATTTGTTTTAAAGGTTGGAAAAATCAAGAAAAGGAGAAGTCTTTGGATTGGTTTTTGATCTTCATTTCATATCAATTCTAGAAGTTTTCTCAAGAATTTTTCTTTGAGTTTTTGATTTCCAAACTCTTTATTTTCTCACACTTGAGCTTATCTGTAACACTTGCCTTAATTAGAGCATTACTTTCCCTAAATAATCATACCTTAAAAGAGGTAATGAGAATTATTATGCATGCATGATACCTTAGTTAAGTCATGTTTATTAATGTGTATGTATGAGCAAGTATATACATAAGTATTTATACATTTATGTATATAGGTATAAGAATACCCCCATATGGTCAACTCACCACCATGCCCCCCATGCTTGTACCTCATGGAGAGGGGGGAGAGATATGGAGCTTGGTAGAGGGTATGGAGTAGAGCAGAAATAGGGGACACATGGCACATTATTATGGAAAGTTAGAGGCTATAAATAGAGGGGGATGAAGAGGATTAAACATTTTTGGATCAAACTCTCTCTCTCTCTCTCTCTCTTCACAACCTCTCTCCCTCTCTCTCCTTTCCTGCAGCAGCAAAGCAGCAGCAGCTGCAGCAGCAAGGCAGCAGCAGCAGCAGCAAAGGAGCAGCAGCAGCAGCAAGGGAGTAGCAGCTGCAGCAGCAAGGCAGCAGCAGCAGCAGCAGCAAAGGAGCAGCAGCAACAGCAAGGGAGTAGCAGCAGCAGCAGCAGTAAAGGGCAGCAGCAACAGCAGTTAAAGCAGCAGCAACAACAAAGGGCAGCAGCAAAAATCAGAACATACAACTTCAAGGGTGAGTAGAACATGTTAATCCTAATAATATGATGAGTAGAATGAAGTAGGAAATGAAATAAAGCGTAAGAGGTAACAAGTACTTGACACTATATATTTTTGGGATCATGTGTTTACAATTCCGCAAGTACTACTAATTTTGTTTATGAATCCATGATATTCTTATATGTCTTGCATATGGATATTATATGATGGTGTGATGTGTTGGAGGAAGGGACCGGTTGAACCGGAGGCGTAGAAGGGGAGATTATATATTGTATGTAATGGAGGAAGGGACCGGGTTGAACCGGAGGCGTAGAAGGGGAGATTTTACGGAGGAAGGGACCGGGTTGAACCGGAGACGTAGAAGGGGAGATTATGTTGTGTATATATGGATATTACTAAAATAGAAATCCTATGATATAATCATACATAAATCCTTAACTTTTAAATCTGAAATCACTTCTTAACAGGCAATTTCTATGTAGAGTAGTCGACTTGGTCCCTGGGATAGTCGACTAAAAGTGTGATAATTAGGCAGATATTCTGCTGGATAGCAGGATTAGTCGACTACATATAGACTGTAGTCGACTAATCCCAGATACAGAGAGCAAACAGAAAGTTAACAATCTGTTTTTGACAGTTTTAGTCGACTATAGTCGACTTACTAGTCGACTAATATATTGGATTAGTCGACTACACCAGGAGGGTAGTCGACTATAGGTGACAAACAGAGAGTAACACAACTTTTGACCCAGAATTAGTCGACTATAGGAAACTTCAAGTCGACTAGTACTTGAGTTAGTCGACTATACCAGGAAGGGTAGTCGACTACATAAATCCCTGGCTGTTAGTAAAGAAGCAGGTACGTGTGGAGCAAAGTTAGTCGACTATAGCTTCAGAATTAGTCGACTTACAGTTAGCCTTAGTCGACTATATGGTGGCCTAGTCGACTAGTAAGGCCTTGTTACTGTGTTTGGTTTTGGTTCCTGGATAATTATAAGATCCTATAAAAATAGTATAACGACACACATGTCAACCGGATAATTTAGCCATGTATACCTACTTGATAGGCATATTTAACTATTGTTTTACTCACTGAGCCGTCAAGCTCACTCTATTCTAACTCCACCTACAGGTTTGGACAAGGGCAAGGGACCCGCTTAAGGGCAATTGCGCGGCAACCATCACCGGAACCACTGTTTTAAAAGTTACTTTTGTTATGTATATGATTTTGTATAAACATGCGTACTTTAGCTGGGTATCACCCTTGACTTGTAATTTATAAAGGACCTGGTGTTGGACTCTAACTGTGTATGTATATATATCCTGATATGGTAATTATAAACTGTGTTTCTTATAGAATTTTGAGCCATGGCGTTATCATGATAAGTCTTGATGTTATTTTAGTAGAAATTCTGAAGGATAGTGAAGAGTTCTGATGATTATATTGGAAGTATTATACCTTGATGGGCCCCACGTTGGAATTATACGAGATGATTGTGATTAATGGAAAATTTAAACTGGGACCGTTACATTATCTATCTATCCTATCTATTAGGATCTATTTTGTGGGAAAATTAGTTTGTGGTTGTAGAAACCACCAAGTTGTAAACCTTCCATCTTTGTGATATCCCTCTAGTGAGAGGTGATTGTGTTAATATCCCCCAAGTGTGAGGTGATAGCGGAAGTGGTGTTTGGCTCCCTCTAGTGAGAGGTGAAGATTATGTTGGAATCCCTCAAGTGTGAGGTGATTGTGTTTGTTGTGGCTTGCCTCTAAGTGTAGAGGTTGTATTTGTATTTGAGAGAGGAGTTGTGTACTCCCGGTTTGTATTTACCCAAATCCTCAGTGGAGGTTCCCTGTGTGGGAAGTCCTGTGTGGACGAGTTAGTGAAAATCCTTCTGTGTGAAGGCGGGGACGTAGAGCTGTGTGCTCGAACCTCGAAACATATTTTGGTGTTTGCGTTTGATCCACTTTCTCTTAACTCTCTCTCTCTTACATTGTGCATTGATTCATATTGTCATATCATGCATGCTTGGTTTGTTTGTGTGCCCATACTTGTGTTTAACCAAGAGAGCTTCATATAGCACCTCAACTCTTATTCAGAGGAATCAAGAGGAGTTAGTCCAGAGCCCTTCACCGGGAATTCGGCTACACTCTTTGGTTACATTAAGTGTGTTGCATTTAGTTTTTAATTCCGCATTAGCTATCCATTAGATTAGCAAGTGACCTATTCACCCCCCTCTAGGTGATTTCAATTGGTATCAGAGCCTACGCTCCTAATATTAGGTTTAACCACCTTAGAGTGTGATATTGGTTGCTAATCTAGATTTGCATTTGCACACTTATATTATTTACACACACTCATAGATTGCTTGACCCCTCCTATGTTTGATGTTTCCAACATCGACGTATGGAAGATTAAGATGAGTATGTATCTCAAGACCATAGGTTTGCATGTGTTCCTTGCCGCTACGAAGAAATCCTATCTTGATAATAGCAAGCATATAGAGGCCAATGCACAAGCCCTAAAGGCACTTAGTAGCACGCTTAACAAAGAATATCCTTCTATGGTTTTTCATTATGATTCCGCTTTTGCAGTGTGGAATACTTTAACCTCCTCCAAGTCTCAACCGACGAAGATTGTGGAGGATAAATCTAGTGGAGAAGAATTCGAACAACATTGCTACATGGTCCAAGGGAATGACTCCCTTGAGGTACTTTCGGATACTCAACTAGATAGTGCTAGCTCTTCTTTTGATGATCTTGATAGTATGGATGCCGATGCATTAAATGAAGAGTTATCTATTGTTTGTGAGAACCTCTTAGAAAAATACAAAGTTTTGAAAAGAAAACCTTTAAGTTAACTAAAGATAATAAAGACTTGTCTTCAAAGTTTGATATTATTTTGCGAGAAAGGGATGAGATTTCATATGAAAGAGATTCATTGAAATCTAAACTTGATCTTGCCCTAAATGAAAACAAGATCTTGAAAAGTAAAAATGATTGTGAAAATATTTTAAAGAAAAACGAGGATTTAACTTTAAAACATAATTTTGTTGTAAAAGAGAATGAATCTTTGAAAATGAAAATTGCTTTAATTTTAAAGGATTTGGATTTGGTTTCTAAGAAAAACATTTCTTTGAAAAATGACATAGATTTACATGTTTGCCATGCTAGTGTAGCTTCTTCATCTAACATACCTATTGCATGCACCTCTTCTTCTTCCATATTGAAAATGATATTTGTTTGTTAAAAAAGAGTGTGGATTGTTTGGGCTCCACTTTGAGCCAATGTGTCATGAACCACACACGTTTGGAATCTATGTTTCGAAAGAAACAAGTTCCTTCTTTGCATGCACACAAACCACGGCATACACATGCTCTTCACGTTCATGCACACAACACTATGTATGCTCATGTGTACACTTATACACATTGTAGACGTAACCACCTTACTAAGTTTTATTATGATCGTATACATGATGAAAATTTAGCAAATAAAGTTGTTTGGGTTAGGAAAGGTGCTAACCCCCATAGACCCAAAAGAGTATGGGTACCAAAGATCACCCCTATTTTATTTGATGTAGGTATGGGCTCTCACATGATGTGAGAGTGATGGTGCCTTGAGGTGGATGCGTTCCGAGCTATATGATGACTATTTTGGATGCATCACTTTCAAGGGGAGTTTGGTGGAAGGACCACCTTGATTTGGAGACATAAGAGATGTACACTCACGGTTTTGGTAACGATCTCTTACTCCCATTTATATTTACATGCCTTCATTATTGATTTTATGCATGTTTTGATGTTTCATGATTATTATGATAAATGTCATGATAATTAGATTAGTGATATACATGATTAGTATTTGAGATACACCCATGTTTTATATGGACCATTATTTTTGTGTTCTCTCCATAGTTTATCTATTATGTATATCATAGTCTATTAACATGAGTATTTACATAATGATCATATGAGTTTTTGTTTTGTTTCTATGCTTCATGTTTTGATTACATGCTTAGATGTTAATTTTCATTAAAACTTGAGTATGTGCTTATACAACTAGTGAGGCACAAATAGATTATTATATGTTTGTGTTTAAATGCTCATTTGTATTCATTAGAAGTACTAGTATAGCCTAGTTTTGATGACTCTTACATTTTGACTTGTATTCTTATTTTTATGCATGTTTTCATTAGCTTCATGTATATGTCTATTTTGTCTAAACTAATAGTTATACATATACATCCTTGAGCCACTTGCCTTCATGCATATACTTTTGTGGACTCGTTTATATTTGGATATGTATGTATACTCTAATTTGTACAAAACAACATATGTCTTGAAGTTTAAATTATTTTCAATGAAAATTAAATTTAGTGATTTTCATATTTTTGTTTATAAAGGAATTTCACATTGAGCTTATTGCATATTTTCATGATTATGTTTTCACATAGCTCTTATACACACTCTTTCATTATTGTTTACTCAAGATTTATTTTCATGAGATTATATATGCTTATAGACATTTGAGTGTTTGATGATCATGTGATTTTCATATTTTATGAAATATATTTTGTTTTATTCCTTACTTGTAGAATTCGTACTAGTTTACAAATTTTATCGTTTAACTAGTTCGTATTCTTCGTATGGTAGAGTTTTCAATTGTGTTAAAATTATTTTCAAACTTATTTTTGAAAACCCCTACCTATTAAGGGTGGTGGTTGAGCAACCATGCCTTGAAAGTGAAATCACCTAGAGGGGGGGTGAATAGGTGATGGCTATATGAATTATGGCAATAATGCGGAATTTAAAATTTAACACACAAATAGCACAAATATAGACTTGCAATAAATATAACAATAAAGGTGCAAGTATTAAGAGGAGTAGAATTGAGAGAAAAATTCGAGCAAACGCAAACGCAAGGATGTGTTTCCGAGGTTCGAGCCACGCTCTACGTCCCCGCCTTCACACTTGAAGGATTTGCACTACTATCGTTGATCCCACCGGATCGCCAATACAAGGACACACTTGTCCCTACACTTGTGATGCCGCAACACCACCCGAAGCTCACTAGCTCCCTTGAGGCCGATGCCTCTACAACTTCACTCAATAAGAAAGGTGATCACACTTGATCAAAATAGCTCACTTGCACAATCCTATAGCAATGATATAGATGTAGAACTTGGGATTGTGGTGTGCAAAAACTAGAGAGAAGGTAGAGGAATAGGCTACAAGTTGGGTGTTGGGAATTTAGGCTTTGAGAAATCTTTTGTAAAAGAAAGGAATTGGAATTCTTTGTAAAGCTCTTGTGAAAATCTTTTGCAATTATTTTTCAATAGTTAGTTGTCTCATCAATATGAGGTGACCCTCTATTTATAGGGTCAAAAACAGCCTCACAAAATCGCTGGTATCAAATCCCAAAAGAGAATCAGCCAGAAAAAAATAGCTGTTGGATCTGTCAGAACTTTTGACAGAGTCCGGTCGACGGGTCGGTCGACCGCCAACGGTCAAAAATGTGACCGTTGGGGCTCCACGGTCGACCGGGTCGGTCGACCGAAAAATCCTGTGAACGCAATTGTGCCTCGGTCGACCGGTCGGTCGACTGATATAGACGTGCACAGTTTGTGCACATCGGTCGACCGGGTCGGTCGACCGGCCACTGTGAGTTCTGAAATATCAGAACTTCCAGAACCAGAATTTTGGGGTTTTGGGTTTTATGGTCTTGGGTTAAATTTTGGAATTTGTAAAAACATAGAGTATGAGCATATGTCATACTTCTATCATGTTAAAATAGTTTGATAAAATCCCTTTGATAAAAACTTGTTTTTCCATAAAAGTGTTTTTCCAAAACTATTGTTTTTCTAAAAAGTTATTTCCAACATGTTCACTTTAAAACTAAGTTAGAAATGGAAATTGAAAATCTTTTTGAAGCCATGAACCTAACTAAGAGGTGTGTGTGTGATAATCCCATAGCTCTACTTCTAATATCTAGCTTTGACAAAATATCTAAAATAAAAATAAAAATACAAATCATGTTTTCTTGGTCTTCTTGATCTTCATATCATCATCTTGATCCCGAAGCATCCTAGTTGTGCATAGCTTTAGGAATCTTCATTTTTGCGACGTCCAAACTTGTGAGTCTTTTAGCGGAGCCGTCAAAACCTGTTCTTGAACCTGAAATCCTTTTAAACAAAAATATTAAATACATAACTAAATATGTTTTGTTATCATCAAAATAACTGGGATAATGGCCTTTGGGCCAACAATCTCCCCCTTTTTGATGATGGCAAAACATATGTAGTTATCACAACATATTTTGGGTAGAGACTTCAAATGAAGCTCCCCCTCAACACATGCATATATAGGAAAACATATGTAAATGGTAAACACCATATTTCCATGCCAACAAATAATACCAAATACTCATGTCATAGAATAGATGAAGGAAATGAGTTCATACATGACATAAATAAGAGATACACAAAAACAAAAGATACGCATAAAGTAAACATCCATGTCCAAGTCCATAACACATAATAAAAATACATATCCAAAGCAAAATAAAAGTAAATACCGCATGTCCAAAACACAAATAAAATACTACATGTCCAAAACATCCACAAATAAAGTACTACATCACAAAATATACAAAATATCTTTCTCAGATAACTCTCCCTAAATAACTCTCCCCTTTTTGACATCATCAAAAGGGGAGGTCACTCAGCAGCATCATCATCATCTCCAGCATCCTCGTCCTCCTCGTCGTCGGCATGCTCAGATGAGCCCTCAGCCATCTTCTGGTCACCACCATCTTCTTCCTCTGAGGAAGAAGCAACCTCCTCTGGATCCATGCCATCGACTCTGGTGCGCGGTGGTGGAACAGAAGAACGAGCTCTGGGAGGGAATGGAGGACGGTGGCTGGTAGTCGACAAGCAATCGGAGTCCGGTCAGGAACGAGCATGTCAAATTTAGAGAAAAGAGCCTGAAACTGAACGTCCACGAATCTCATGGACTCAGCAAAATAAGACATGTCGTTTCGGATCTCCGCCCGAAAAGCAGCTTCCTGAATGGCACGAGTATCCAACTCCGCACGAATAGCTGCGTCGCGCTTCTCGACCCAGGCCTGGTGCGCCTCGATCTGAGAGCGGACCTCCGAAGAGACAAGAGCCAGAAACTCAGGAGGAAAAACAGGGGCTGAAGAGGAAGAGGATCCAGGTGCAGAAGATGAGCCAGGACCAACAGGAGGAATAGGTGGTTGCACAGGAGCGTGTCTACGCAGCTGAGCTTCCATCATCTTCAGGACAACTCCGTTGATGTTGGTCAAAGGATTGGAGGGACTCTCGGCAGAAAGATCAAATCAAGAGCCCTAAGAAGATGGGTAATAAGCATGCCGTAGGGCAAGCTTCTACCCGCAGTACGGATCTGGTCAGAAGCCATGTGAGAGGCTATGACTCTAGGAAAATTTACCTTAATGCCTCGAAGAAGGCAATAGATAATCAAAGGTACACAACCCTAGCGTGGCTATACTCACCATGCTTGGGGACAATGTTGAAGAAAATAATCTTAGTAAGGACCTGAGCAGTGAGAGTGTACCTACTCACAACCTCATTCCTTACTAGACCGGGGTTGTCATCCCCGTGGATCAAGGTAGAGGCGGTGAGCGCAGACTCACCGTCCGGGAATTCAAAGTCATGTAGATCATGGTATACACATCTGCTCCACCAGTGGAGAGATGCAGAATCCTAGCAAATCGACCGATAGAAAGGTCGATGTCTCTACCTAAAACCCTAGATGTGATACGATTTCCATCGAATTCAAAATTAGCATAAAAGTAAGGAACAAGAGAGGTGTAAACTTGCTCCTTGATGGTCAAGAAATCCACTAAATTGTTGGACTGCAGAATGTGGGGGATATTCAAGTGTTCAAAATCTTGAATTACTACAAACCTCCCTGAGTTGATATTCCTAGTGGAGAAATGGGAGTATCGATCAGCTGCAAGATCATTTATGAAAGGCCGAATGGGTCTAGGAGCTTGGGAGGAAGGTTGTGCAACTTCCTTTCCCTTCTCAGATCGGGAACGTTTAGGTGGCATGATGAAAAATGAAATTTTTAGGTATAAACAAAGTTAGGGCTTGATCTAGATGCTTAGAAACCTAGAATTGATGACAATAGATAGTTGATTTCAAAGCAAGATATGAAAACAGAGTCAAAAATCGGATCTTTACCTTAACTGTGAAGAACTCAAACCCTAAGCAAAGAAATCCGAATTTCTTCAAATCCTGTGGATGGATGATCCTGAAATTGAAAAGCTGGAAGTAGAAGAAGGAGTTTAAGGAGGGTTTTAAATTAATTTGGGATCGGTGAGTGATTGGAGAGAAAAAGAAAATTTTTGAAAGAGGAAGGAGTCGGTTCGTCGGCTGAGTGAGAGAGAGAGAAAGAAAAAAAATGAAGAGAAAAGACAGATATAGGGCAAAATTCGACGATCGGTCGACCGGTCCGGTCGACCGAAACAACCCGAGAGCTCTGTAAATATAGAGCGGTCGACCGGCACGGTCGACCGATTTATCCCGAGAGCTCTGCAGACAAGATCGGTCGACCGGGACATATAGTCGGTCGACCGATAACAGAAAAGAAATAAAAATTTCTTCTCAGGCAGAGTCGGTCGACCGGGGCTTTATAGGTCGGTCGACCGGCTTTGCCTGAAATCTGTTAACAGCCAAAAAAAAAAAAATTTTAAAGAAATTTGTAGTCAAAATAGGTATGACATATTAAACATATAGGAATACACCAACAGGTTTTAAATCTTCATTAAGTTATTACAACATCAAAATTCATGCAATCCCTTTTTAATTTTAATTTTCATATTTAAACAAAGATTTTAAAGATGTTGAAGCCGAATACCCAGTGACGGGTTCTAAACTTCATCCTCTTGATTCCTCTTGAATGAGTTGTGGTGCGCAATTGCCATCTTTAAGGTGTTTGTTTAAATAGGAAATTTTACAAATGTTTATTTTTATTTATGAAATAATGTGTATATGTATACAAGTATATAATCACAAATAATAACCTATACATGTGGACATACAATAAACAAGGCATGATACAAAAGATATAGAAGTTAACACAAGGCACATATACAACATGATAGAAAAGTAGTTCTATACAAGCATATATCAATAGAGTACAAAAGCAAACTATCAATTCTATACATATGTATACATGACTAAAAATCAAAAAACTTTTAAATGGAGATGTTACCAATTGAAGGGCAATCTCCAAAATAGGTGCCTCCACGATAGCGATGCAAACACGATATGATCTTTAAGCCTTGTTGCACCTACCATCCGGGCACCACCTCCTCCTAAGTCTTGGAGGGTGTAGATCCACCTATACCTGTATCATTTAAATTCGGTGGCTCTTTTGGTACCCAAATCTTAGTGGGTCCTTTGGGGTTAGATCCGGGCGAACCCAAACAAATTTGTTTTTAACATTGTTCTTAGCATAACAAAACTTTTCTAAATGGCCTTTGCGGCCACAATACGTGCAAATAAAAATTCTACCACTATTGTACATAAAAGCATGGTTATATGTGTGTGCATGTTTATGTGTAGCATGTTTATGATGAACATGTTTCCCTTGGGCTACTCCCTTAGGAAATTTAGATGCAAGCTTGTTAAAATCAAATGCACATTTCTTTAAAGTGTTATCTAAAGAATCAACACGTTTTTGAATTTCAACAAAAATATTTTTATTACTAGAAATCATGGGGTTTTTCCTTTATTAGCTACCTTATACTTATCAAAATCATTTTTCAACTTTTCAAAAGAACTAGATAACTCATTTTTCTCTTTTAAACAAATTCAAGTTTATTCTTCAAAGCATCATTTTCCTTTTTCAATTTCTTATTATGAGATTGTGAAATCTCATACCTATGTTGCAATTCTTCAAAAATTGAGCAAGTTCATCCATTGTGAGATCATCATCATCAATAGAAGTTTCTAGACATACCTTAGATGAATCCTCACCTTGTGCCATAAAGCACATGTTGGCGGCGTCGTGCTCCTCTTCGGATTCCGACTCCGAGTCATCCCATGTAGCGGCCAAGGCTTTCTTCTTCTTCCCATGCTTGGAAGTGGTTGCTTGGAGAGCGGGGCAATCGGCAATTAGGTGACCGATCTTCTTGCAATGGAAGCAAAGACCGGGTTCTTCTCTTTTCTTCTCGTACCTTCCTTGAGGTTTCCCTCTTCGGAAGTTACTTTGCCGTCCCTTCTTGTAGAACATCTTGCCCACCTTCCGGATGAGCATGGCGAAGTCCTCATCGCAATCCTCGGATGAGTCGTCTTCCTCAATGGTAGTAGGAGTGGCTTTGAAGGCAATCGTCTTCTTCTTTGGTGCCTCCCTCTCTTCTCTAACTTTCATCTCCAACTCATGCGTCTTGAGATTTCTGATGAAGCCGGAGAAGTCCATCTCCTCTTTGTCGTTGAGCTCCTTGAGTGTGGTCGCCTTGACTTCCCAAGCTTTGGGAAGAGCTCTAATCACCTTCCTTATCTTTTGATCATTATCAATCTTGTCGCCTAAGGAAGAAAGAGCATTAGTTATTTTTGTAAAACGGGTGAGCATATCATCAATGCTCTCATTTTCAAACATGTAAAAGTTCTCATATTGAGAACGTAGCAAGTCAACTTTGGCTCTCTTGACTTGAGACGTTCCCTCATGAGTCACAATGAGTATGTTCCAAACCTCAAATGCGGATTTACAATTAATTATGCGTGCAAGGTCATCCTCATTTAATGCTTGGGTTAATGCATATTGTGCCCTAGCATTAGCCTCATAGTCTTTGGAAGTATCCTCGGACCATGTGCTCTCATCACTAGTGGGTTCAATAAAATCTTTGGTAATGGCCCTAGCTACCCTAACTCCTAGGGATTTAAGGAAGAGATTCATTTTCACCTTCCAAATGGGGAAGTTTAAACCATCAAACTTGGGTGGGGATTTAATGCTAGAGAAGTCCATGGATGCCATGAATATAAATGCAACAAAATGTATATAGCCAAATATGGATCTCCCTAAGGTGGTTAGACCTAAGTTGTAGGGTTAGGCTCTGATACCAATTGAAATCACCTAGAGGGGGGGTGAATAGGTGATGGCTATATGAATTATGGCAATAATGCGGAATTTAAAATTTAACACACAAATAGCACAAATATAGACTTGCAATAAATATAACAATAAAGGTGCAAGTATTAAGAGGAGTAGAATTGAGAGAAAAATTCGAGCAAACGCAAACGCAAGGATGTGTTTCCGAGGTTCGAGCCACGCTCTACGTCCCCGCCTTCACACTTGAAGGATTTGCACTACTATCGTTGATCCCACCGGATCGCCAATACAAGGACACACTTGTCCCTACACTTGTGATGCCGCAACACCACCCGAAGCTCACTAGCTCCCTTGAGGCCGATGCCTCTACAACTTCACTCAATAAGAAAGGTGATCACACTTGATCAAATAGCTCACTTGCACAATCCTAGAGCCAATGATATAGATGTAGAACTTGGATTGTGGTGTGCAAAAACTAGAGAGAAGGTAGAGGAATAGGCTACAAGTTGGGTGTTGGGAATTTAGGCTTTGAGAAATCTTTTGTAAAAGAAAGGAATTGGAATTCTTTGTAAAGCTCTTGTGAAAATCTTTTGCAATTATTTTTCAATAGTTAGTTGTCTCATCAATATGAGGTGACCCTCTATTTATAGGGGTCAAAAACAGCCTCACAAAATCGCTGGTATCAAATCCCAAAAGAGAATCAGCCAGAAAAAAATAGCTGTTGGATCTGTCAGAACTTTTGACAGAGTCCGGTCGACCGGGTCGGTCGACCGCCAACGGTCAAAAATGTGACCGTTGGGGCTCCACGGTCGACCGGGTCGGTCGACCGAAAAATCCTGTGAACGTAATTGTGCCTCGGTCGACCGGGTCGGTCGACTGATATAGACGTGCACAGTTTGTGCACATCGGTCGACCGGGTCGGTCGACCGGCCACTGTGAGTTCTGAAATATCAGAACTTCCAGAACCAGAATTTTGGGGTTTGGGTTTTATGGTCTTGGGTTAAATTTGGAATTTGTAAAAACATAGAGTATGAGCATATGTCATACTTCTATCATGTTAAAATAGTTTGATAAAAATCCCTTTGATAAAAACTTGTTTTTCCATAAAAGTGTTTTTCCAAAACTATTGTTTTTCTAAAAAGTTTATTTCCAAACATGTTCACTTTAAAACTAAGTTAGAAATGGAAATTGAAAATCTTTTTGAAGCCATGAACCTAACTAAGAGGTGTGTGTGTGATAATCCCATAGCTCTACTTCTAATATCTAGCTTTGACAAAATATCTAAAATAAAAATAAAATACAAATCATGTTTCTTGGTCTTCTTGATCTTCATATCATCATCTTGATCCCGAAGCATCCTAGTTGTGCATAGCTTTGGGAATCTTCATTTTGCGACGTCCAAACTTGTGAGTCTTTTAGCGGAGCCGTCAAAAACCTGTTCTTGAACCTGAAATCCTTTTAAACAAAAATATTAAATACATAACTAAATATGTTTTGTTATCATCAAAATAACTGGGATATGGCCTTTGGGCCAACAGAAAGCATTATTGAAAATCTATTTAAACTTGTGCATGAAATGGGTGGTAGGAAGTATGAGTTATACACTTGATCTTTATTGTGTTTTCAATTGGTATCACAATTGATATCTATTTTGTATACTCATATGTGTTTCTATATATGTATGCTTCAACTTCAAATAGTATCAATTTCGATTGGTATTTAATTTTCCATACATATATATGTGTTTTGATTGTGCTTACTATATCTTTATATCCTTGAGCACAAATTTAGTTATGATAAGCTTGATTTAATCCTTAATGATAATTATTTTTAAATTGGTATCTTATACAAGCTTATGCATACTTTCAATTAGTATTTCATAAAGCAGGAGAAAATTCATGTTTTACCTTTCAATCGTTTTGTTTACCTTTGGTATCTTACTCCCACTCTTTATGTTGAAAAATGATTGAAAAATGATATTTTTTTGTATCATACGCTTCTAATAAAATTATTTTCAATTGGTTTATGTTTTCCAATTGGTATCAAAAGTATACAATAATTTCAATTGGTATCAATAGTATAAGTTATTTTCAATTGGTACAATTTTTTTTTTAATTGGTATCAAGATTACCTATATATGTATATCTTTCAATTGATATCAAAGATTGTTGTTGGTTTCTTCAAAATGTGTTTTTATTTTCAATTGGTATCATAAATTGGTATCAAGATGTTTTGATGTATACCTCCGTACTTGATTGTTATATTTTTCAATTGGTATCATTATGTTTTGATTTGTAATGCTTATATGCAAGGGAAGCTTAACATCTTCTCTTTATATATATCTTTATTGTTTTGATTTATGCATAAAGGAAGAAAATTATTTATTATGCCTTTTATTGTTTGCACCCCTTTGTTGATGAATTGACAAAAAGGGGGAGAAATATTTTAGAGTTTATATGCATGCTTGTGTTTATATGCATGTTTGTTTGAAAGTTTACCATATACTTTCATATACTTTCAATTGGTATTACTTATCTTTTACCATTGGTATCAAGAGCATCTTTTGTTGGTATCAAGAGTATGTTTATTTCATTGGTATCAAATATCATGTTTATGCATATTTATGTTGAGCATTCACGACATATCTTTAGTGTTTATTGCTATGCATGAGTTAAGGGGGAGCTTCTATGAAGCTTAACTTAATCCATGCATATATAACTCCATGAGTTTTGTCATCATCAAAAAGGGGGGAAATTGTTGGCCCAGAGGCCCTTCACTCTAGTTTTGATGATGATTAACTCATGTAGTTATAGTTTACTAATAATCTTGTGATATTTAGTTTCAGATATTTAACCAAGATATTAGTAGGTGATTAGCCTCAAAAAAAGTGTTTTTGGAGCTTTTACAAGGTGATTCAAGAGCTCGAGCGTCAAGTTCACATCCAGCACTCGGTTGGAGTCAAGCTCGGTGGATCACGTTTGGATCGAGTCGACTTAGAGACGGCGTTCTATAAGAAGACCTCGGTTTGTTTTAGTTTAAGTTTGTTTAGATCTATTGTAAAGATTAGATAGTGTGATATGCTCAAGTTCACAATACACACACATGTTTTAGTTTTAAGTTTCATGTTTATTAGTTTCTAGTTTTTCGGTTTAACCGATCTTGGTTTTCAAGTCAAAAACATAGATATAATACCTTTCATGTATATTAGATTCTATCCTTATACAATATGCTTCAAAACTTGTTTCAATATCATGTTTTTGTATTTACATGTGTTTTGGAGAAAACGATTTTTATTTCAAAATTCAAGTTTTGAAAAATACAGTTTTGGTTTAAGGCAAAATTTCAAGATCACAAAAATGGTTCAAATAGTTTGAAATATGTGTTGAATTTTTTTCACACATATTTATATTTCAAAGATATAATAAGAACTGATTTTTATGAAATTTATGTGTTTTTATGGGATTTAATCAAAGGTAAAACCCTAAGTTTTTAAGTCCTATAATAGGCTGGACTAGCTGACTGCCGGTCGACGGACCGGTCGATCATAGCAGTAGTCGGTCACCGGTTCGGTCGACCGAGGTGCACAAGCGTACACGCCAGCTGGAGCTGGTAGGCCGTTGACCGTCCATAGAGCTCTGCTCTCTAGAAATGGCCCCGGTCGACCGATCGGTTGACCGGACAGAGAGTCTTCTCTCTGTATCCAGTCCCGGTCGACCGGGCGGTCGACCGGCCAGAGAGTCGTTGCTCTCTGGATCCAGGCCCGGTTGACCGCGGTCGACCGGTAGGCTCAACGGTCAAAAATGTGACCATTGATCGGTCGACCGGAAGGGCATTTCAGCCCTTTCCAGCTGCCAACGGGCAGATTTGAAATGTGGGTATAAATACCCTATTTCTTGGTTGTTTAAAAAAGGATTTTCTAGAGATAAAATATACATCTTTACAAGTGTTTTAACATAAGTTTTCAAAAGAGTTTTTAAGCCAAAAGATTTTATCTTTATCTGTTTTAAAGGGTTGGAAAATCAAGAAAAGGAGAAGTCTTTGGATTGGTTTTTAATCTTCATTTCATATCAAATGTAGAAGTTTTCTCAAGAGTTTTTCCTAAAATTTTTGATTTCCAAACTCTTTATTTTCTCACACTTGAGCTTATCTATCTATCATATCTATTAGGATCTATTTTGTGAGAAAATTAGTTTGTGGTTGTGGAAACCACTAAGTTGTAAACCTTCCATCTTTGTGATATCCCTCTAGTGAGAGGTGATGTGTTGATATCCCTCAAGTGTGAGGTGATAGTAGAAGTGGTGTTTGGCTCCCTCTAGTGAGAGGTGGAGATTGTGTTGGAATCCCTCAAGTGTGAGGTGATTGTGTTTGTTGTGGCTTGCCTCTAAGTATAAAGGTTTTATTTGTTTTTGAGAGAGGAGTTGTGTACTCCCAGTTTGTATTTACCCAAATCCTCGGTGGAGGTTCCCTGTGTGGGAAGTTCTATGTGGACGAGTTAGTGGAAATCTTTCTATGTGAAGGCGGGAACGTAGAGCTGTGTGCTCGAACCTCGAAATATATCTTGGTGCTTGCGCTTGATCCACTTTCTCTTAACTCTCTCTCTCTTACATTATGCATAGATTTATATTGTCATATCATACATGCTTGGTTTGTTTGTGTGTGCCCATACTTGTGTTTAACCAAGAGAGCTTCATATAGCACCTCAACTCTTATTCAGAGGAATCAAGAGGAGTTAGGCTAGAGCCCTTCACCGGGAATTCGGCTACACTCTTTGGTTACACTAAGTGTGTTGCATTTAGTTTTTAATTCCGCATTAGTTGTCCATTAGATTAGCAAGTCACTTATTCACCCCCCCTCTAGGTGATTTCAGGATGGCTCTCAGAAGTTGAAAAACTCTCAAAAACCCGAGGCTAATCTCTTTGATCCCCTCCGACAGATCTCAGGGATTATTTGACAAAGAAAAGGAGCGCTAGTCAGATCGCTCCATCCTATTGTGAATGGCTCATCACGGTAATGCTCTTTGAATGTGCTACAGCTCACATGTGAGCAAGCAGTCAGTATTCAGATAATTAACCTCAATCTCTTGATCAGCCAAAAGACGTCGTTCTCACAGATGGGGAACCTTCTCCGACACGGAGTACCCTGAAGTCACTGCAAACATGGCTGGTCCAAGCACTACGCCAAGCAGAAGTAGAGGAAACAACCGGCAGTCAGCTCTGACGAATCTGATACAGAACCAGAAGGAGTGTGCCCGCATACTCACACTCGGACTAGTGCGATAGCCCCAGTTGACTACAGTGCCCTAACTCGGGGCATTGAAGTAAATGAATCACACTTTGCCATCACAGAATCACAGGCCTCGAACTCTTCTGTAGAGAAGGAAGCCTTCGCATATATGGCAAACACTCCTGAGCAGACGACCAGGCATTTAGAACAGCAAGCCCAGGTCCAGAGGGAACAATTCGATATGATTCGCGCCCAACAAGGATCCATCGTACCCTCAAGCAGATGCTTGCACAATTGCTTGAGGATAAGAAGAAGTCAAAGACCAAAACTTCTTCTAAAAACTCTCAAGACAAGCGGAAGGAAGGGGAAAGCTCATCTTCTGTACACATAGAGGAGGAGAAACAGCCCAACTCTGAGTCCCCTAAGTCTTCATCTGAAGAGGAAGGCAATCCAGAGAATGGGGGTACTCATTCTAAAAGAATGAATAAACTAGAACAGCGTCTGGAAGCCCTTACCAATCGGAGCCTCCAAAAAGCAGAAATGGTTCGGCCATACCCGGCAGAAGGGATCTTGTCCCATACCCTCCCAGTTCAAAGCTCCAACCCTATAGGCCTTTGACTGTAAAAGGTCACCGAACAAACATATCTACTACTCCAAGTCTCAAACAGGGAACGTGGTAGCAAATGATGCCATCTTGGCGCGTTTGTTCATCGACAATTTGAAAGGACTCGCCTTTGAATGATTCATAAAACTTTCCAAAAACTCCATCAAGAACTATGGTGATTTGGAGACGCTTTTCCTTACACGCTTCTTCGAATATGACTCGGAGGTTACCATGCCAACTCTCCTGGAAACAAAGCAATGAAAAGGAGAGTCGGTCAAAGCATTTGTAGAAAGATTTTAGAATATGGCGCTCAATATCCTAGCAGTATGACCCAGGCCACCCTGGGGGAAACATGTCATCACAATTTGCGAACCTCACTCCTAGCCCAGATAAGAGTTACTGAAAGCCGCATATGGAAGCAATTAGTCCAGCAAGGTGACCAGGCTGAAGAGACTGTTGCTAGTGTTAGGGCAAAAAAAATAAGCCCAGACCCGAAAGTCAACAAGGCGCGCGCCAGAAGTATCTTTCCAATCAAAAAGGAAAGATACATTGGTGATAGAGACGAAATCTCCCGTTAAAATTCAGCCGACCAGAGGGGGGGTTCTTCAAGTCAGTCACGCGCTAACAGGCAATACTCCTTCAAGGACGGGCACATCGATTTGTTGTTCAAGTTACTCAACAAGAGTAACAGGTTAAAACTTCCTGAAGCTAGACATCCCGAAGAGGTTGGCAAGGCCGATAATCCCAACTAGTGCTTGTATCATTGGATGCTGGGGCATCCCACCAAGAGCTGTTATATCTTCAAAGATATTCTTCAAGCTCTGATCGATGCGGAAGTGTTCAAGCTCCGTCCAGAGCAGAAGAAAGTGCGGCAAACATAACGTTATTTCTTCAGTTCAGAAATCAACCTCTAACACCTGTCGGAGTAGTTCCCATCCCGAAAGGGGAACTAAGAATGATCAATACAGACCCGCATCACCCGCAAGAGAAAGGTCTCGTGCCTGTTCCGATGCCTCAGGGAGAAATCATGTGGATTCATCCCAACCTTGTGAAAGGCCAACAGTGGATTACTATTACCAACAGGAAGTCCAAAGGCAAAGCAAAGCTTTGCCTTGCAATGTGGTGTATGCCTCTTTCTGGGAAGCAAAAATTGATGTATCCTCACTAACCGACTCAGAGGAGGAGACAATCATCCTTGCCGCAGAGCTAAATGTACCACTCATGGCCAAAACTCATTCGGGACAGTCGTACTTGAAGAAATACAACGAGTTGGTGGCAAATCCGCCTGGACCTACTTTAGAGCCAACCAAGCCATCCGCGAAGCAACATGCGGAGAAGCAGAAGGAGCTTCGATACGCAGAGCCCTCCTGAAGGACAAAGCAGAAGGAACTTCAGCACCTTACTACTTTGATCTCTTGGCTCAACTGGCCAACATCTTGGTAGGATCACCCTTTATGAGCTCCTGAGACTATCAAAGTCAACAAGAGAAGCTCCGGGAGAAGCCCTAGCTGATGCTGAGGTCTTCATGGCCCAGATCCTGACTGGACCACAAAAGGAAAATAAAGAAGATTGTCTCCACGCCTCTCAAAATGCCCCTGCATCACCTTCATGTCAGATGACATGCAGTCAAGGGGAAACATGATAGGCCTCTGTACTTCACAGGTTATATTGGATCGTCTGAAGTGAGCCGCATTCAGGTTGATCCAGGATTCGCATTGAGCATTATACCTTGCTGGGTCATGTAGCACTTAGGGATCCCACCCACCGATTGAGCGTCACCCAAACTATCATATATGGTTTCAACGCCAGTGGTATGCGCCCAGTAGGGAATATCAAACTTAAATGTCAGATTGGGACCAGAGATCTGAAGTGACATGTTATGTGATTGACCCCGACACTTCGTACAATTTGCTAATGGGACGACCGTAGATTCATCGTAATTCCATCGTCCCCTCCACTCTTCATCAAGTCATGAAGTATAATGGCGGAGATGGGAAAGTCCGAATGTTAATCGCCAAAAGGCATCCATTTAAGGGGGTAGAGAACTACTTCACAGACTCTCTCCTATATCAGGATTCTCTGGAGGTGAACGAGAATCCACCGCCTAAGGCACCAGACTCTGGTAATGAAGCTGACACTGAACCAGAGGCAGAAAAAGAATGCCTTTGGGAATTAAATCCATTTGTAATGAGCACTAATAAGCTTGATGTTAATAACACCGTCGATGATGTAGGCGAGTGGTATATTAATGAAGAATTAGATTTGGCTTACCTTTCTATATTTGCTTCTGATTCTATACCATCAGATACTAGTACCGACGTAGGTGATGACCCTTGGTCGGCAATAGATGCTCTGACATCATTGCATGTACCAATGAAGTCATCCCTTACAGCATATCAAGGCGTCAATGAAGTGCAAGGATCTTTATTCGAGGTCCCAACAAGATGTAAAAGCCAAAACTAATTCTTTTTGGAAGAATCGAGTCCGAATTGATTCTTCGTGAAGACTCAGAAAGCGAGAACGAATCCCTCAATTCTCCCATTATGAGCCAAATGTACTCAGAATGATGGAGAATATGGGGTATGACCTAATAAGGGGTCCTACTTTGAACTTTGATAAAGGAAGAAAAACATTACTTTGATCCTTCATTTCAAAAGGAAAAGCCCTGATTATTATCATCGAACTCGCAGGGGGTTAGGTTATGTGTCAACTCCAATCTCGTCGGCCTCTGAGTCGGAAGAGTCATTATATCACTACAGCTCGTCAGACACGTCATCGTGGGAGTCAGATGTCAGTATCGGCAACATCTTCAAAGAACTTTCTAGTAAACATAGTTTCAACAAGCCACCTAGAAGATGGAGATGAAGAAATGATCCAGTCAGATACAGATCTTTGGATCAAACACCTAAACACTCTCTGGGATATTCACTTTGAAAAATGTGAACCACCCATGGAGGATAAGGTAACCCAGATCAATCTGGGAGATGAGGCTAATCCTAAGCCCATCTTTATAAGCGAAAGCTTATCACCCTCCAAGAAGGAGGATCTAATATCTCTTTTGCGAGAGTATATAGATATTTTCGATTGGAACTAGAGGATATGCCTGGGTTTGATCCTCAAGTGGCTACGCATCGCCTAAACATCAATTCAGATGAGAAACCAGTCAAACAACAACAGCGACAGTTCCGTCCAGAAATAATGGAAGCAATCCAGTCGGAAGTCAAGAAGCTTATAAACTCCGGTTTTATCAGGGAGGAACAACACCCTGAATGGGTAGCCAAAATCGTCCCCGTTACCAAAAAATAGGAAGATACGGTGTAACCCCCTGATCCCCTGTGTACGTATAACCGTATCGGTTCGCGATACGGCGTACAAAATTGATTTGACCTCCGTGGTAGTCCGATTGAGTTGATTTCAGTTTCAAAAATTATTTTTTAATATTTTAGATTTTTCAAGATTTTCTGGAATTTTTCTGGATTATTTTGGAAAATCTCCGTAGTCGGTGTCGACGGATACCGATTACCGGCATTCCTATTTTTATTTCGCAATGGAGTAGAATTTGGAGAATTCGCTTTCGCTGTGTGCCTTAGATTCGTGTTCTCTACGTTCAGGTATTTTTGGAGATTTTTCTAAATTTATCAAAATCGGGCCAAACCGGTGTCGCCCATATCGGCGACAGCTTCCGGGAATTTTCATTTGTAAACCGGATGGAATTTTTGCAAACCGTCTTCATCTTACATCTCAGTATATTATCCTCTATTTTCTGTAATTTTTGGGCACCGTTCAGAACTGGTCGCATTTGGGCTGTATTAAATAATAATATTTAATTATTTAACTCCTTTTTCTTTTTCTTTTTCTTTTCTTTTCCTTCTCCTTCTTCTCTTCTCTGGTTTCGTCCAGAGAGTTCCCCTCCACCACCTCTCTTTTTCTCTCTCTTTCTTTTAAAACCCATCCCTCCTCTCTCTCCTCTATTCTCTATCTCACTCTCCCAAAACCTCTCTCTCTCTTCCTCTCTCCCAATTCTCTCTCTCTCCTCCCTCTCTTTCTCTCTACTTTCTCACTCTCTCTGTCTTTGCGAATCTTCTGCCGGAAGTGGCCGGTGGCACGCCGCCACCGGCAGGCCGGGCCGACGGCGCCGGAGGCCGGCCAGGGCTGGCCGGCTGCGCCGGGCGGCGCGGGCGGAGGTGGGGGCACCGGCCCCGCCCTCTCTTCTTCTCCTACCCTCTCACGGCGGAGCCCCGGCCTGGGGCGCCGGAGCAACGCCGGTGCCGGCGGGGCAGCGGCGCCCAGATTGGAGATCGGAGTTATCGTATTATCAGATAGTGCCGTGGAGTCACATAGGAGATTCCTCATCGGGCCTATTCCTAGGTATCTTGGTCATTTATTTCTGTTATCTTATTTGTTCCCATTTTTCATATTTGTTATGATCGCTAACCTCTTTCTGCAGGTATTCTTGTACTGCTTTTATGTTGGACCTCATGTCTATATGGAGGGTATGTACTGTATTGAGGCTTAACGTACGCGTGAGCGTGTTTTCACCTCGCGTATGTACGTCGCCATAACGTCTCCGTATCCATGGGATCGGGGCGTTACATAGTGGTATCAGAGCCTAGGTTCACACCTGGTGTGGGTAACCACCTGGGTCAATCCTCAGGCTCTTACCAACATTATAATCGGGTTCAGATTAACTTGTCTGTATCTGAATTTGGGGTTCCAGCAACGAGTACAAGATTACCATGACCTTGACGATTCATTCCTTGACTCTGTTCTATTTCTTCCTTCCTTTCAGCTGTCAATCAAAGCATCTGATTTCCTTCTCATTTTTCTTGAATCGTCTTTCCTTCCCATCCGTTAGTGTTAGTTCACCCCCATACTTCTTCATTCCGAGTTCCTTAAAGATATCAGAGTGCGCAGCGGAAGTGCCGTAGACCCGTAACCTTTAGGCTTTGGGGTTGAAAATATTGTTCTCACACCTGAATGGAAATTGCGAGGACGCAATTTTTTGTAAGGTGGGGAGAAATGTAACCCCCTGATCCCCTGTGTACGTATAACCGTATCGGTACGCGATACGGCGTACAAAATTGATTTGACCTCCGTGGTAGTCCGATTGAGTTGATTTCAGTTTCAAAAATTATTTTTTAATATTTTAGATTTTTCAGGATTTTCTGAAATTTTTCTGAATTATTTTGGAAAATCTCCGTAGTCGGTGTCGACGGATACCGATTACCGGCATTCCTATTTTTATTTCGCAAATGGAGTAGAATTTGGAGAATCCGCTTTCGCTGTGTGATTAGTCTACAATTCTGCATTTTTATGTCGCATTTTCCCACCAGTTTATGAATAAATAGTCGGTCTAATACGTGTTTTGGTCTATATTGCAGGTACAACCAAAGTTCAAGGGTAAAGATAGAATAAGAGCCTAATTCTTCCCAATTAAGGGTAATTAATCCCGCATTACTTGGAGGCCAAGCAAGGGATCATCTAGAAGATACATTGAACCTAGCCTCTTGCGCACATCAGACGAATCTACGGTCGAAATTACCCGAAATTGGATATATCTGGAAGCAGCTAGAAGCCAGACGAACGCGTGGACGAAATCCAGGGACCCAGCTCCCTGGAATTGCCGCAAAACGCGGCAAGGGCGCGGCAAAGTTAGGGAGCCACGCGTCGATTTTCGACGCGTGGCCCCGTCTCGTCTTCTGGATCCTTCTGAGCCCTATAAATAGCCCTGCAGTAGCCCAAACCGAGAGCAGTCTTCGTTTTTAGGAGTAGATCCAGATTTTTAGTGTAGTGTAGGTGAGAGTTTTTCATTTCTTGTATTTTGATTTCTTTTTAGATCATTGTAGTAGGGCTGAGTGATTTCTAGAGAGAGATGAGTGAGGGATTGATGTAATAGAGAGTGACACTCTATGTAAAGGTACCTCCTTTCTCTTCCATTGTAATCTCCTTCTCCTTCTACATGATTTCTAGCTAACTTTTTCTTCTCATGGCAATCTAACTACTAACCACTAACCTATCTAACCACTTACTTGATAATCCACATGAATCGGGTTGCCTCTACAAGGCCTTGTTCTTGCAAGAGCCATTGATGGCCAAAGATGATGGGTTCCAACATCTAACTTGCTAACTTGCTAACTTGCTAACCAAGCTAACTCTCTTTACTTCATGCTCTTTTATTTCATGCATTCTTTTAATTGTTGGTGAGTTGATGCTTGTACTAGCTTGTTCTTGTTGCAATGTAGTGATTGTTATGAACCATCGGTGAGCCATGCTTTGTACCGTCTCTTTGAAGGCAAGGATTGTGATGGCCAAGGATCAAAATGTGAGGCAACTATCTCGAAGAGGTTAGCATGGTTAGTGGAGTACTTAGTAGTTAGTAGCCATGAGTTTTCTTTTACCTTTATTTTAGAAATCGTTTTCCAAATTCTTTTCTCATTTTTCTATCGGTGTTTTCATCGCCTTCTTAGTTTACCTTGTTCCATCTTCTTCACTTCTCTTTTGGTTTTTACATTGCCGTTTTCATCGCTCTCCTCACCTACCACATGCTTGTTTTCATTTTCTCTGTGTGCCTTAGATTCGTGTTCTCTACGTTCAGGTATTTTTGGAGATTTTTCTAAATTTATCAAAATCGGGCCAAACCGGTGTCGCCCATATCGGCGACAGCTTCCGGGATTTTTCATTTGTAAACCGGATGAAATTTCTGCAAACCGTCTTCATCTTACATCTCAGTATATTATCCTCTATTTTCTGTAATTTTTGGGCACCGTTCAGAACTGGTCGCATTTTGGGCTGTATTAAATAATAATATTTAATTATTTAACTCCTTTTTCTTTTTCTTTTTCTTTTTCTTTTTCTTTTCTTTTCCTTCTCCTTCTTCTCTTCTCTGGTTTCGTCCAGAGAGTTCCCCTCCACCGCCTCTCTTTTTCTCTCTCTTTCTTTTAAAACCCATCCCTCCTCTCTCTCCTCTATTCTCTATCTCACTCTCCCAAAACCTCTCTCTCTCTTCCTCTCTCCCAATTCTCTCTCTCTCCTCCCTCTCTTTCTCTCTACTTTCTCACTCTCTCTCTCTTTGCGAATCTTCTGCCGGAAGTGGCCGGTGGCACGCCAGCCACCGGCAGGCCGGGCCGACGGCGCCGGAGGCCGGTCGCGCCGGGCGGCGGGCTCGCGCCGGGCGGCGCGGGCGGAGGTGGGGGCACCGGCCCCGCCCTCTCTTCTTCTCCTCCCCTCTCGCGGCGGAGCCCCGGCCTGGGGCGCCGGAGCAACGCCGGTGCCGGCGGGGCAGCGGCGCCCAGATTGGAGATCGGAGTTATCGTATTATCAGATAGTGCCGTGGAGTCACATAGGAGATTCCTCATCGGGGCTATTCCTAGGTATCTTGGTCATTTATTTCTGTTATCTTATTTGTTCCCATTTTTCATATCTGTTATGATCGCTAACCTCTTTCTGCAGGTATTCTTGTACTGCTTTTATGCTGGACCTCATGTCTATATGGAGGGTATGTACTGTATTGAGGCTTAACGTACGCGTGAGAGTGTTTTCACCTCGCGTATGTACGTCGCCATAACGTCTCCGTATCCATGGGATCGGGCGTTACATAGGGGTTTGCATTGATTTTCGCGATCTAAACGAGGCTTGTCCTAAAGATGAATTCCCCCTTCCAATCACAGATGTCATGATCGATAACACCTGTGAACTTGAACGGATGCCTTCATGGATGGATTCTCGGGATACAATCAAATCAAGATGTACCCTGATGATGAAAAGCATACATCTTTCAGGACGCCATTGGGGTATACTGCTATACTGTCATATTTTTCCATTGATTTTGCAAAGGGAAAAACTTACAAAAGAGATCGAGGAGCTAAATTACAAGTAATTAAAAAGAAAATTACAAGTAGATCTCCTCTGAGATTTCTGAAAAAATGTGCTGGTAGGAATCTGATCAGCGCGCGATCACTTTATCCCTTTGACGATGCGATCGGTCAGGTGATCGAACTGCCTCCTAATAGGACTCCCTTCTCGCTTGGTTCGGGGATCGGAGAACAGAGGATCGGTAGAGCCCTCTTGCTACTTCTCGAACTGCCTCTGCTTGGGAATTTCTTCTCGCCTGGTTCCGAAAATTCCTTGAAAGGGAGGAATATCTTAGGGTATTAGCACCCTGAATTTATCCTTGTAGGATTAGAGAAGTAATTCTCTGAATTCTTGCTTGGAAGCGAGAGAGTAGGTCTCTTATCTCCTCTCTATCCTGGCAAGTTTCTCCTCTTCTCCTTGTGTGTCTCTGGTAGCCTATTTATAGGGAGAACAGGGGTGTAATCGTCCTAAAAATCTGAAAACAGATTGAGTTAATCTGTTTTGTATCTGTAAAGTAGCCTCACCGCGAAGCTAGAAATAGCTTCTGCGAAGTTAGGGATAGGACATAGCACTAATCCCTTAATTCGCTCCGCTAAATGAGGGATACTCCCTTGATCCTCTCTAGCTAATTGAGAGATCTTTCCTGATCTTCTTACTTGATCAGGAGAGTTAAAAGATCATGGCAGGCAACTGTCAAATTTGATTTCAATTAACATGATCTTATCTGGAGATTTGATTTTATCCAGAGATTTGACTAATCAAAATGACTATAAAGGACTCGCAGCAAAATCGTTGTGTTGAGCTCATAGCGGAGCTGGGAGGAGCTTCTGGCGAAGCTAGAAGAAAGCTCTCAGTGGAGCTAGATAAACCTTGTGGCGAAGCTACAAGTTACCCTTTCGCGTGGCTGCGTGGAGCTTCGAGCGAAGCTAACTCTCTGCGGAGTTAACTGAGCATTTCCAGGTGAAGCTGTAAGTTAGCTTGCAGCGAGGCTATGGTCTGCTTCCTGCGATGCTAAGCAACTTTAGTTTCTTATGCGAGACTTATCTCGTGGGTTCATGCGAGATTAAGTGTTGAGCTAACTTCGTATCTCTGGACCTGCTTGGGCCTTCTCACGGCCTTTTAAGGACGATCTCGGCTTACTGTCTGCATCACTGGATCAGTAGAGCCCAAGTTACTGATTTGTCCCTTTGAGATGGGTGAAGAACTGGTCGTCGGCTTGTCTGCCACTTGTCTTTTGTAGATGTCAATAAGTTAGACATTGTTCAGGCTAATTAGGAATCTTGTCTTTTTTAGAGTGTCAACAAGACTCTCTTCAAAGTTTTCGTGAATCTGAAATGGAATGGTTTAGATTTTGAAATACTTTGAACTGCTTTGACGGTGTGTGAATATGAACATCGCCTTTGAGATTGAGTTTAACTTTGCCTTTAGCCTCCACTTTCAAGCTGGATATAATGGTATAACTAATCTAATCAGAGGTGATAAACTGATAAGATTAGTGACAAATTTGAGAAATGGTTCGACTCAAATCGTATTGAGACGAGGATGGAAGAAAAGAGCTCGACGATCTTTACTGTTCAGAGGTAAATATTAACGTAACAGATTAAAGATCGTCGGATGACCTGGACAAGATGATTAGGAATCACCAGACACGAAGCCTTGTCGTTCAGAGGTGACGAACTAGACATAACGATAAAGAAAGATGAGATTAGATATTCATCGGTTCAGAGGTGACAAACTGAACATAACCGATTAGAAATTACCAAACTCAGAGTGTTTACTGTTCAGAGGTGACGAACTGGACATAACAGTAGCAAAAGGGAGACTTGGCTATCTGTCGGTTCAGAGGTGATAAATTGGACATAACCGATTGAGAAGCCACCAAGCTCAAAATTTTGTCATTCAGAGGTGATGATCTGAACATGATGATAAAGAAAGATGAGATTGGATATTCATCGGTTCAGAGGTGACAAACTAGACATAACCGATTAGAACTTACCAAACTCGGAGTGTTTACTGTTTAGAGGTGACGAATTGGACATAACAGTAAGTAAAAGGGAGACTTGGCTATCTGTCAGTTCAGAGGTGATAAACTAGACATAACAGATTGAGAAGCACCAAGCTCGAAATTTTATCATTCAGAGGTGATGAACTGGATATGATGACAAAGAAAGATGAGATTGGATATTCATCGGTTCAGAGGTAACAAATTGGACATAACCGATTAGAAATTACTAAACTCGGAGTGTTTACTGTTCAGAGGTGACGAACTGGACATAACAGTAAGCAAAAAGGAAGACTTGGCTATCTGTTGGTTCAGAGGTGATAAACTGGACATAACCGATTGAGAAGCCACCAAGCTTGAAAAATTGTCATTCAGAGGTGATAATCTAGACATGATGACAAAATGAAGGTGAATCCGATTTTAGGGACCCGTCTATTTAGAGGTGATATACTGTACATGATAGACTAAGACACACCAAACTCCGAATCCGCTGCCAGAGGTAGTCGCATTAACTTAGCAGCTAGCCCACTAGAGACTGTAAGGGTGAATTGGATCTGAGCACCGTTGGTTCAGAGGTAATATAGACATGACCAACTAAGAGACATCAGGCTCACAATCCGCTGTTCAGAGATAGTCGTATTAACATGACAGCAAGAACTCCTGACCTTGATAGAGGGAAGGAGAACAAAGTTATGGACTTATCTGTTTACAGGTGGCGAACTGGATATGACAGTTGAAGTACCATAAGAAGGGAGATCTAGGTATCCGTCGGTTCAGAGATGATAAACTGGACATAACTGATTAGAAATTGCTAGACTCAAAGCCCTGCCATTCAGAGGTAGCGAACTGGACATAACGGCTAAGGAATAGTCCCTACTGGACTGAAAGATGGGACTTGGTTATCTGTCGGTTCGGAGGTAATATGAACATAACCGATTGAGAAACTACCAAGCTCAGGATTTCTACCGTTCAGAGGTGACAAGCTGGACATAACAGTAAAAAGAATAACCCCCATGGGGGAAATAAGATTTGATTATAAATTCCGTGGAAAATTGATCTCCTTTGGATATTTTTAGAAGAAATTGTCAGAGGTGTATTGTTAACGTGACAACCAAGAGAGTCCATTAGAGACTGAGTGGAAATAATAGACTCTGAAGAGAGTCTACTAGAGATTTGCTGGGGAGCTGAGAAATATAAATCTCATGAAAGATTATATGTCAGAGAACTCCGTAGGGATTTGTAAAGCAACTTGTCATAGGTGTGATGTTAAATTGACAAGGATTCATTCACAGTCAGAGGTGTTTGAAAATAACAGTAGTTTTAGACCTGTCATTCTTTTGAAGAGAATAACAAGCAGAGTTAATTCACAGGGGATGTTGACCAAATTTGCAGGGATATTGGTTTTATCCACCGAGGAGTAGGCTAGAGTCTTACTATCTGAGGTTTAATGTTAACGTGATAGGTTAGACTCGTCATTTCGCAAGGGATATCAATACCTTTCTATGTGGTCTTACCATTCCATGGACGAGAATTGATAAGTGATTTTGGAGAGGAAATCAAATGGGAACAGGTCCCTTAGGATTTTTAGCAAATCTTCAGTTGTCAACGGATTTGATATGCTTTTACCAACTACCGTTTGAGTTAGGCTAGCCATGTTATTCCCCTCAGCATGATGAGTTGTCAAGGACTTATGTTGGCTTAAAGGCCAACATTTTCCTCTATCCTTAGCCGCTAGCGGCATTGGATTATGTCACATGAAGTGAACATTTCTATATTCCACTAGTGACCTCTAAAATCTCGCTGGAGATTAAAGAGTTAAGTCTAAACTTCATGGAAAATTTGTCACGTAGATTAACATTTCTCGTGGAGCGTCACCTTTTGTTCATCAAGATTCTGATTCTCAGCTGATCTATGTGTCTAGATATGGAGTACAAACTTCACAGGAAATATATCGAGTAAGTCGAGATTTCTCGTGGAGTTTCACTTTTGTTTGTCATAATCAAGACTTTAATCAGAGCTGATTATCGAATCTGAACATGAATGTGAAAATATTAGAAAGGTCCTGCAAGGATGCATCACGAACCTCTTCGATGAATTCAACTCATTCAAGATTATTGTGAAGCTGGATTGATTTGCTGAAAGAAGAATGCAGAGATGGTTGAAATTGATTCCATCTGTGAAAAAGGACTCCTTGAGGAGATGAAACAGTCAGACGAGTCCGACTTGATGATCAGAGGTGTAATGTTAACATGATCATCTATAGTACTTCTTTGATCAGAGGTATAGTGTTAACGTGATCATGTATAGCGCTTGTCGTTGATTGGCATCAGGAGCGTGTTACCGTTTGGATTCGCTAGGCGATAAGCTCCACTTGAGTAGACTACCTCTACTACGACAGGTTATCCTCATTTGGTTGGTGGAATGACATATTCCTACCCCCTGCGTGTTTTCTGACGTCGTTGGCTGTTGTGTCTCGTCGGCTATCAAATAGCGGTTGAGACGGTTGTCTCCTCTTCAGAACTGTTGAGAGGAGTTGATGGTGCGGTGTCATCTGCTGTGAGAGACATTACAAGACTTGCCTTTAGCTTTGGACTAGCTTGAGTCCCATTGTTTTAGATGTTGATGGGACAAGACCCATGGCTTTTGGAAGTAGAGTTGACTACCTCCATACTCCCTTTCAAGATAGGAGTTAGGCAGTGGCCTTTTTATGTTCTGACTTCAGAGTCAAAAAACCTGCTTCGATTAGTGCTTGGATTTTGTCTTTAAGGACATTGCACTTGCAAGTAGGATGATGAACCATCCTATAGAAAAGACAATAGTTGGGATCGTTTGTTTGTCCCACTTCATCTGGGCGTCTAGCCTCTGGCAACTTGAGCTATTGCCTTTGTTGAGCAAGTGAAAAAGTGTCACCACATGCTCATCTTTGAAGGAGTATTATCTCTGATACTCCAAAGTTCTGTTGGAGTTACCTTTCTTTGATCGAGTTCCTCCATATACTTCCAATGCTGATGTATCAGAAGATTCAACTGTATCATAGCTTTTGTTGTTGATTTCCCACCTGCTTTTGGGGGTCTCAAACTTTTTAGCTGATTTTTCAGCTATCTCGGCTTATTCAATAAGCTCCTTCCAAGTGTGGGCTTTGACGGCTCCCATGCAAACTTTCACTTGGTCGAGAAAGTTATGCCTACACGTCTGAAGCAACATAGGCAACGGCATACCTGTAGGGCACATGAGAGAAAGGTTGTGGAATCTCTCTATGTAATCCCGTTCAGATTCTCCTCCTTCTTAGACTGCCGAAAGGAGTGTGTCCATGGTCACCTCGGTATCATTCTCGTAGAATCGGGAGAGGAGTCGGGTTTTCAAGTCGAACCAGGAATTAATGGAGTTCGCAGGGAGACTCCTGAACCAATCAAAGGCTACCCCCTTAAGGGTGCCAATGAACAATCTGGCCATGATAGCATCATTACCTACTACATTACCGGTTTGCGAACGGAAGTAGTAGATGTGCTGATTTGGCGAGCTCTTGCCATCATACGAGTGCAACATTGGTGGCTTGAACTTTGGCGGATATGAGACTGAATCCCATTCCAAGGGGTAAGGACGGACTGCCCTACTTTCTTCAGTTCATCCCTTTGGGCCAGGGATGCGATCTGAGCTTGGATGCCTTTGATCACTTTGGCATCGATTGAAGAGCCCTCCTTTAAATGATCTGTCTTGGGGGGTACATTGTTGTTGTTCTCCTCATTTACGTGATTACTACCGATCATGTTATCATTACTCCGGTTTGTCAGGAGCTGAGCCAATATTTGCTGGATATTGTCCAAGGCCTCTTGTTGGGCCTTGGAAGTATGCTCTTGTGCCTCCATGCGATGACGGAGATCATCATCATTGTTGTTATCAGCCATATTGGTTGATACAAACCTTGCCTGAACAGAGTTGATCGTGGCAGAGGAAGCATAGCCGCTGGCTTCCTCTTCATCATCGGACCATTAGAATTGGTGTCTCAATGGCTCTGGCAACATAGCTTCTGAGGAAGAAGGTTGTCCATAATTATAGGGTATCGTACCTTGGAAGGCACCCTTTTGTTCGACCAGAACTTGACCTAAGCCAGGGCTATAGTCAGGCCCTAGAGAGCTGAATGAGAAAGTGTGAACCCCCTGTTTCCTTCTTTGAGATCGTAGTAAATCCCTTCCTCTGCTGATTGAAGCTAAACCTGCACAAAAAATACGAGATTATAGAACTTAAGAAAGGAATGTGCAAGTGCTTAATTCTTCCGCTATAACAAGTGGCTATGCGGGTCGTGATCCACAAGGAGGGTTTGCGATGGAAGCTTTACAGTTTTTATTGAAATCGTTATGAATATAAGCGAAAGTTCTTCTCTGTTTTTAAAGTTAAGAAAAAGAAAAAGAAAGTTATAGTTAAAGTTAGAAGAATATGAAAGATGAAGAGGGTGGAAAAATCAGAAAACGGCGAAAGAAAGCGACAAGGAGGTGAAAAGGATGATTTAGAAGAGGTATTGTGTTTTAATTTACAGAAATGAAAGAAAAGAAATAAAAACAATTGCTTACCTTCTTTTCGTCAAAAGCTTACCTTGAGTCTTCAGCGATGATTTTACCTTGAAGTGGAGGCATTCAGCGCATAGCCCATAAGATTTGAGTATTGGTCTTCGTCCACATTACATCATCAAGACTACTTCAAGAATGAAATGATACAGAGAGAGACTCTATTCCATCGTCATGAGCTATCGGTGGCACTCGCAATGGCAAGGCTCTTTCGATGCTTTTAGACTCACTTGGAAGACGATTGTACGAAAAAGAAAAGTAAAATAGAAAAGAAGAAGAAGGAGAAGACTAAAAAGAAGTACAAACACAAAAAGAACATCGATTCGATTTCATTACAATCAAAGAAAAGAAATAAGTCTTACACCGGTGTCACTCCAGCTCAAGCTTCAGTCTTGTTCTTCGATGAAAGTCGATCTCCTCTGAATTACATAAATGAAAACTAAAATTACATAAAAAGAAAGGCTAAAAACCTAAACCTAGAAATGAAAAGCTTGGCTAAGTCCTATCTCTGCATGGTCGTCCCTTTTGCCTTTGAGTGCAGGTATTTATAGGAGAAATGGAGGGGGTAGAGGTGGATATTCAGTTCTGATCTGCTGTTTGTTGGCTTGTTGATTGCTGAATATCACTTAACAACTGACAGAATTAGAAATAATGATCAACATAAGAGTTATAGCTCTGTCAGTCTGCTTTCTGGATCATCTTGAATCATCAGAATTGAGATTCTGTATCAAAAGTTATGATTCGAATACTAAAATGTATCCAGTCAGAATCTGAATCAAACTTGCTTGATCTTTGCTTCAACCGATCGATTCTGAGAGGATTCTTCTCAACCAGTTTTCAACCTCTTGATTTTTTCTTGATTTACTGAGTGTGAATTAACTCTGATTTAATTCAGAATTTTTGTGGGCTTTGGGCTCATTTTTCTTCATCTCCTTAAAGAATGGGCCTGCAAATAAATTAAGCAATTAATTAGGACAATGCAGGCTTTTATTCTAAAATAAGTATGGAAATATGATATTAAATATGCAACATTAGAGACCAATCACACCCCCATACCTATCTTTTGCTCGTCCTCGAGCAAAACAACTAAACTATACTAAGGATTATTAGACCACTTTCGCAGGTCACGCGATTGCACTTAGCATGTGCAACAAGCCGTTAAACCTCTAGGTTTCCCCTAGAGGACGAGTTTTGTCTCGTGAGGGTTTTCAGCGGATTGCACCCACAAAATCCATAAAGAAAGGGAAATAAAGAGTTAGTATTTTCGAAAAGTATTTTGAAAGAGAAAAAAATATTTGACATATAATTGTAAGATCTAAGCAATTTATAAGTTATAGGAAAACTAAAATTTTCATTCCTAAACTTAATCTCTATTCAAAAATTTGTTATCAAGTAGAGTAAGGGGTCAAATTGTACTTCTCATTTAGTCTATTACTTTACCCTAAGTCATATGCACTTGTGACTGTTAAAATTTTGACTAAGGGTTCATTAACTCTAACTCTTATGCCTCATTTATTTATATATATATTTTTTTGGTGGTATTATTCCATAGTTTAGGCTTTCTAATCTGCCCATGTAACGAGCCTTTAATCGATGACTCCCAAACCAGACGGTCTTAGGGCACCGGGTGAGAAAACACCCCTCGGACTTAAGGACTCGAGCAAACAAGGCCACAAAACTAAGGATTTTATTATATGAACCTCTTTTAGGCGTGAATACTTATGCTTTATTAGGCACAAATACCCAGCTTAATCAGAGGATTTTTCTTTTCAAACTTATCTAATCATCTTTCGCATAAATACTAAGGCTTGCTTAGGCCAAAGCACCTAGCTAATCAATAATTAGACTCTCCTTTTTTTTCCAAACTCATCTAATTATCTTTTGCATAAATACTAAGGCTTTCTTAGGCCAAAGCACCTAGCTAATCAATAATTAGATTTGTTTATCTTTTTTTTTTATAAGGCATAAGAATCTTTGTTTTTGAACCCTAAGTGTGTAAGTGTATGAAGTGTGCATATTTCATCAAGGTAAAGATCAAGACCAAATTACTTTGACAAATTATCTTCCTAACCCTAAACATCAAACAAATAATCTTATTTTGACCAAGTATAAGAAATCCTAATTTGAATTTTCCTATTCCTTAAAATTAACTTAATTTCTTACAAAAATAAGTCAAAATATTGTTTCTATTTTTCAAAAAGTTTTTAATAAAAAGAAAAATGTTAATTTTTTTTTATTTTAAAGAAAAAGAAAAGTTATGTTAGACCCTCCCCCACACCTATCTCATGCATTGTCCTCAATGTATGAATTAATGCATAGATGCATGAAAAAGAAGAAAGGGAAGAAAAATGTTACCTTAAGGTGGTGGTTCCGGTGGTGGTCTGATTGGTCCACGAAACGCGGCCCAATCAACTTTTCTTGGGTCTCGGAGGAACCCACCAGCACTATCTTTAATATAACCCATTAAAAGATAAATCCATGAAGGATCTTTATTAAATATTTTACCTCATCTAATTTCCATATTTCATAACGAATTTCGGAGTCAAATTTGTCAACCACCTCGTCCTAGAATGGAGTATGAAATGATAGAACAGTTGGCTTGGACTCAGGAAGGACAGGAACTAATACCGACTCAGGAAGGTGACTTAAGTCAAGTAAAGGTTCAGGAGTCGAAATAGGTTCAGAAATTGGGTCCAAGTCAAGAAGTTGAGACTCCAGTCCACATGTATTTTCCAACAATGGAATGTGACCTAATATGGGTGATTCCAGTTCAGGAATGATAGGTGGAGGAATCAAAACTGACTCTAGAATATTACTCAAGTTTGATAACAAAACGGGAGTCAAAATTGATTCAGAAAGTTGAACTGGATCACATATGTGAGAATCTAGGTCACATATCTCATTGAGTTCAATATCAAAAAATTGAGAACTTGCCAATTTGTCAATAGGATCTTCGAAAGTGTAAAGTTGGTCAAGTTCAACATGATCCTCAAAGATAGGTGATTCAATTTCTTTATGAATTGGTACAGGATCCAATGTTGACTCCGGGAAAGATTGAAGTTAGGTGAAGATACCGGAGTCATAATCGAATCAGGAAATAGAATTGAATCACTAAGTTGGGGTTCAGGATCATAATCATTTTCAAGTTCTATTTCAGGAAAAGGAAAACTAGCCAAACTATCAATATCTTTTTCAAAATTTGGAGTTTGGGCAAGTTCAAATGGTTGTTCTGAAATAGAATTTTGATTTCCAAAACAACATGACTCTTCGGCTCTAACAGAATGGTAAGTGACATCAGGACGGTGGGAACGTAGAGATTCGACCATCATATCTATGTCACGATTTCTAGCATTTTGAGCATGAGTCATGCCTTCTAGCATCTTTTCATAGTTGATGGGTTCATTGTCTTGTTGAAAAGATGAAGAGTTGTTTTGGAAGTGGTATTGAAATTGTGAGTCCATCAGATTTTGTGATTGTTGTTTGGACTCACGCATACTCCGTTCCAAAATTGATGGTTTTCTATTTTGGACTGGTGGAACTGAGTATGACTCTTGAAAATAGTGTGGACTAGGTGGAGAAGGAGGACACCGTGGTTGAAAATTGGACTCGGGGTAGGTGAATCCCCACTGACTCTGTGAAGAGTTGAAATCGTTATGGAAATTATAGTCATACGATGGGGGACATGGGTTATATGGATTCGGATAAGACCAATCCGGCACACTAGGTTGGTTAAAGTCATGATATGCCGGGTTGGTAATATCCGAAAAAGAGTTTGATGTATAATATGGATTATTATTATAGTTGGAAAAATTATTATTATAAGCCATATCACAAAATGGAATACAAACAAAAAGAAAGAAAAACACACAAATAAACAAACAAGAAGGAAAAAATTCTAACCTAAGTTAGGGTAGACCTAGACCTAGACGACTCCTAACTGGTTAGACTGTCCACAGGAGGTTTAATGTAGACTTTGACCACAAGCTAATCAGCCAAGTCAGGGCAAGGTTGGTGGGAGGTTTTCCGTCAAAAGACGTTCCTTAATTAAATAACCACCAACCTTCGGGCTTTCGGCCCTTAATCCCTTTCCTAGACACTGATTTGGCAAGAGTCAAGTTCCAACACCTTTCCCCTTAGGATAATCTCCTAATTGAGTCCGAGATGTCCCTAGGGCCAACGTCTACTCATTTTAAGTTAGGCTTGGGTTAGTGAGTGCTTGGATTCTGATTTTTGGGCTAAGGAAGGGTGATTAAATCCCCACCTTATCTTATTATTGGGTGGTGCCCTTAAGATCAGTTTTTGTGCAAGTGTACAAGATAAATAAGATGCACTCTAAGCGATATAAATCAACCAAGAGATAGTCCTATTCTAGATGCAATGCAAACATACCTTGCTCCAGCACTCTTCAACAGTAAAAAATAAAGGAATTAAAAAGACACGTGCCTAAAATGCAAATGTCTAATCAATTTTTTATCTTTTCAACAAATATTTTACTGTTGATTATTAGCAGGCTTATGTTATGGCATATAAGAAAAATTAAAGTTGCAGCAAACTAGAATTTTTTTAAACTAAGCAGCCCTGCAAAAAGCTGTTAGTAGTCAACTCTTCCTTGCCGCGGATCCGCGGCTTTTGCCGTGGAAACGAGGCAATTCAGAGGGCCCTTTGTCTCTGCTTTCTAGAGCAGAGGCCCAAGGCCACTTGTATGTCACTGCAATATTAATTTCTTGCTTTTATTGCCCTGTAACCTGCAACAGAGAAGAAAATTCGTTTAGTTCTAAAAAATTTTCAAAAAAAATTCAGATTTTAATAAAAAACATGTTACCCTCCCCGGTAACGGCGCCAAAATTTGATTGAAGCTAAACCTGCACAAAAAATACGAGATTATAGAACTTAAGAAAGGAATGTGCAAGTGCTCAATTCTTCCGCTATAACAAGTGGCTATGCGGGTCGTGATCCACAAGGAGGGTTTGCGATGGAAGCTTTACAGTTTTTATTGAAATCGTTATGAATATAAGCGAAAGTTCTTCTCTGTTTTTAAAGTTAAGAAAAAGAAAAAGAAAGTTATAGTTAAAGTTAGAAGAATATGAAAGATGAAGAGGGTGGAAAAATCAGAAAACGGCGAAAGAAAGCGACAAGGAGGTGAAAAGGATGATTTAGAAGAGGTATTGTGTTTTAATTTACAGAAATGAAAGAAAAGAAATAAAAACAATTGCTTACCTTCTTTTCGTCAAAAGCTTACCTTGAGTCTTCAGCGATGATTTTACCTTGAAGTGGAGGCATTCAGCGCATAGCCCATAAGATTTGAGTATTGGTCTTCGTCTACATTACATCATCAAGACTACTTCAAGAATGAAATGATACAGAGAGAGACTCTATTCCATCGTCATGAGCTATCGGTGGCACTCGCAATGGCAAGGCTCTTTCGATGCTTTTAGACTCACTTGGAAGACGATTGTACGAAAAGAAAAGTAAAATAGAAAAGAAGAAGAAGGAGAAGACTAAAAAGAAGTACAAACACAAAAAGAACATCGATTCGATTTCATTACAATCAAAGAAAAGAAATAAGTCTTACACCGGTGTCACTCCAGCTCAAGCTTCAGTCTTGTTCTTCGATGAAAGTCGATCTCCTCTGAATTACATAAATGAAAACTAAAATTACATAAAAAGAAAGGCTAAAAACCTAAACCTAGAAATGAAAAGCTTGGCTAAGTCCTATCTCTGCATGGTCGTCCCTTTTGCCTTTGAGTGCAGGTATTTATAGGAGAAATGGAGGGGGTAGAGGTGGATATTCAGTTCTGATCTGCTGTTTGTTGCTTGTTGATTGCTGAATATCACTTAACAACTGACAGAATTAGAAATAATGATCAACATAAGAGTTATAGCTCTGTCAGTCTGCTTTCTGGATCATCTTGAATCATCAGAATTGAGATTCTGTAGCAAAAGTTATGATTCGAATACTAAAATGTATCCAGTCAGAATCTGAATCAAACTTGCTTGATCTTTGCTTCAACCGATCGATTCTGAGAGGATTCTTCTCAACCAGTTTTCAACCTCTTGATTTTTTCCTGATTTACTGAGTGTGAATTAACTCTGATTTAATTCAGAATTTTTGTGGGCTTTGGGCTCATTTTTCTTCATCTCCTTAAAGAATGGGCCTGCAAATAAATTAAGCAATTAATTAGGACAATGCAGGTTTTTATTCTAAAATAAGTATGGAAATATGATATTAAATATGCAACATTAGAGACCAATCATCTGCCTATCATGTTGACAGAGGCAGCTGCGAGGTGAGGCACCTTCACTGTCTTCTTCTTAGGTCTCTCAGAAGTTTGAACCGACAGCTAGTTGAATACCGATTGCTGGCTTGGAGAAATTGTGGGGATTGGTCCCAAGCAACAGTGGATGGGATATACTGTTACAGGTTGACACCCCGCTTGTCCGCACTGGGATGGCGAGATATGAACTGTCTCTTCGGAACAGAGTTTCCACTTGTTGCTCAGATAATCTTGCAAGTTTGCGTTACCTGGGTCCAACTGATCCAACACGGAGACTCGGGGAAACCGGATGTTAGCCTGCTTGGGTTGAGAAACCCTGGGCTTAGCCATGAAGACTTTCTTTTGGGCTATAGGCGAATCTAGGATAGCTTCCCCTGAAAGAGTAGCTTCGCATGGTGAAGCTACTATTTTAGCTCTGCCTTTGAAGGCGAGCTTAGCTCTATTGCGCGGAGTTCTTCCTGTGAGTGAGACTGAAATAGCCTCGCTGTTAGTACTCAGTGGTGCTTCCTTTTTAACTTCGCGGCTAAGGTCTTTAGCCCTTAGTGCTTTGGTTTTGTCGCTAGCAGTAAGCCTAGCACTGCCCAATAGCGCTGATGATGTAAGCGGGGCTGCAGTAGCCTCATTGTTAGCACAAAGTGCTTTAACCCTAGCATCGCGTGACAGGCGTGGCTTAACTCTGTGAAGAGCTTAAATAGTCTTGCAATCAGAGACTATTTTAGCTTCACAGGAAGCTGAATCAAGAGATCTATCTCCAGCCACGCATGGGACTACGGCTTTTGCAATCCACATAGCCTTAGCAGAGGCTCGAGTAGATCGCGCATCGATGCATTCAGGTAATTTCGACAACACCTTCCTGCTCGCAAGCTTTGGAAGCGAAACACAGGATGATGACTCGTTCTTCTCATCACCGCAGAGGTGATTGGTGTTGGCCCAAAGGGCTTCCACTCTAGTTTTGATGATGATTAACTCATGTAGTTATGTGTACTAATAATCTTGCAATGTTTAAGTTTCAGATATTTGTCAAGATATTAGTTGGTGAAAGCTTCCACACATCTTTCACATGTTGATTCAAGAGCCCGAGCGTCAAAGATCATACATTGCACTTGCTCGGTGAATCAAGGAGTTTTGGATCGAGTCGACTTGGAGATTGCGCTCTACAAGAAGACTTAGGTATCCATAGTTTTAGTTTGGGTTTAGATCGTAATTGTAAAGATTAGTATAGTATGATAAGCTCAAGTTCATAACACACACCTTTCATGTTTTGATTTTCGGTTTTAGGTTTAACCGATCTTGGTTTTCATGAATAGATTTTTATCAAAACAAGTTTACATGGTTTATGTATATTAGATTTGTTCTATATACATGCATGCTTCAATTGTTTAGACAAACTTTGTTTGATAATCTATTCCATGTGTTTTATGTTTTGGTATTTACAACAAAACATATTTTTGGACTTAATGACAAAAATCATGATATATATATGTTTCTTGTATATTGAATTTCTATTCATATACAATATGCTTCAAAGTGTTTAAATATCATATTTTTGTATCATGGATAAGTTTTAGACAATGTGTATTTTCTATTCAAAATACAAGGTTTTAGAAAATACGGTTTTTTTTGTTTTTGGCAAAATTTCTATGACACAAAAATAGTCAAATATGTTTGAAATTTGTGTTAGGATTTTTAACACAAGTTTGTATTTCAATATAAAATGATAAAACTATTTTTGTGAAATTTTAGAGATTTTGTGGGATTTATTGGAATATTTTTACCACTGTTTTTCTGACCCATTTATAGGCTGACAGGCCTGGTCGGTCGACCGAAGCGGTCGACCGCACCAAGGGCCGGTCGACCGGTTCGGTCGACCGACGTGCACAGACCTGTGCACGTCTGCAGCCCAATGGGCCGGTCGACCGAAGCGGTCGACCGACGGAGAGCTGTTTGCTCTCAGGAATTTTCGGTCGACCGGACCGGTCGACCGGCAGCTGTAACGTTCGAAAATTCGAACGTTGGCGGTCGACCGGGCCGGTCGACCGGCAGGCTATTTCTGGCATAAATTCTGTAAACGGCTAGTTTTCTAAATTGCCTATAAATACCCCATTTGTAAGAGTTTTTCTCCAAGAATTTTTTTGCGAATTTTTCCATTCTCTCAGGTGTTTTTACAGCAATCAAAATAGGTTTTTGGATTCAAATTGAACAATCTTTTTGTGTTTTCATTAGGGTTTGAAAAATCAAAGAAAAGGGTTTTGGGAAAAGCTTTTGAATTGAACTTCTCTATCTTGGTTTCATTTATTTCCCAAAGATTTTCTTTGAGTTGCTGGTTTCAAATCCCTTGGTTTTCTCCACACTTGAGCTATAATCTACTATCTATATCTATAGGATATTTGTGTGGGAGAAGAAGAAGTTGTTTGTGGTTGTTGTTGTGACCACCAAGTTGTAACCCAATCTTTTCTTAGCTTTGTGCTTTGGGTTGTATCCCTCTAGTTGAGAGGTGATCCTTGTATTAGTTGGTTATTGGGAGTTTGTTGTATTGGTTTGGAATTTGCCTCAAGGAGGAGGTTGTGATTGTTGGCTTGGATTTGTGCCTCAAGGAGGAGGTTGTAAAGAGAGGAGTTGGGTACTCCTTGTAAAGGGTCCGAGGTGGACGAGCTAGTGGAAATCCTTCGTGTGTCGAAGGCGGGATGTAGAGCTGGGTGCTCGAACCTCGATAACATATCTCTGTGTTTGCGCTTGATCCTTTGGCTCTATCTCTACTCTCTCTTTACTTTGTGCCTTGCATTTACTTACATTGCTCATTCATATTTGCTTGGCTTGGTTGTGTGCATCACTTGTTGATAGCACTTGAGTGTAATTTGCATTAAGTTTTTAAATTCCACATTTAGTTCATAGATTAGCATCGTCACCTATTCACCCCCCCTCTAGGTGACTTTTCAATTGGTATCAGAGCTAGCGCTCCTGATATTTAGGTTTAACCACCTAGGAGTGTGATCTTGGATTGCTAATCTTCATTTGCATCTCATTTGCACTCATACTAGTTTGCTCTCATGGCTAGCCCTCCTATGTTTGACCATTTTAGACTTGATGCTTGGAAGGTGGACATGACTAGGCATTTAAAAACTCTAGGTCATCTAGTTTATCAAGCCATCACTATAGAATCCCTCCCTAATAGTAGCAAGCATAAGAAGGCCAATGCATTAGCCATTAGGACACTTCTAGCATCTCTAAATGAACATCTTTTACCTATTTTTGATCGCTATGATTCGGCTTTTGCAGTTTGGAGCATCTTGACTTCTCCCGAGCTTCCAAGGATTATCAACAACTTGAGGAGATCTAAAAGAGAAAAGTCTGGAGAGCAATGCCTCATGGTCCAAGGGAAGAACTCCCTTGAGGTACAATCGGATTCTCATATTGATGATAGCTCTAGTTCCTATTGCCATGGTTGTTTTGAAGTTCAAACTTTAAATATGGAACTTGTTCAAAAGCTTGAGAATTTGTTAGAAGAACATGATTTGTTGAAAGATGATAATCTTGTTTTGAAAAATGAATTAAAGGATTTATGTTCTAATTTTGAATTGATTTTGCAAGAAAAGAAGAGATCACTAGTGAACGTGACTCACTACAATCTCAACTTGAACTTGCACTTAAAGAGATTGAAGATTTGAAAAACAAAAATGATTTTGATGATGTTGTAGAACACAATAAGGTTTTGTCTTCTAGATTGGATCTTGTTTTCAAAGAAAATCTTACTTTGAAAAATAAAATTGATTTAATTTCAAAAGAATTGGATTTGGTTTTGATTAAAAATAAATCTTTGCAAAATGAAATTGATATGCATGTTTGCCATGATAGTGTAGCTTCTTGTTCTAGCACACCTATTGCATGTTCCACTTTATCTTCTAGCATAGAAAATGATATAAATAATTTGAAGAAAAGTGTTGATAGTTTGGGCTCCACTTTGAGCCATTGTGCCATGAATCACACACGTTTGGAAACCTTGATTCGCAAGAAACAAGTTCCAACCTTGCATGCACACCCATCTAGGCATACACATGCTTTTCATGATCACCACCATCATATGTATGCTCACGTGTACACATGTACACATTGTGGTCGAAAAGGCCACCTTGCTAGATTTTGTTATGATCGTTTACATTTTGAAAATTTAGCAAATAATCTTGTTTGGGTTAGAAAGGATACTAACCCCCGTGGACCCACTAGAAAATGGGTACCAAAAACCACCTCTTTGACTTTTGATGTAGGTGGGAGCTCTTGCATCACTTGAGGGCATTGGTGCCTTGAGGTGGATGCATTCTAAGCTTAAAAGAGAACCATTTGGATGCTTCACTCTCAAGGAGATTTGGTGGAAGGACCACCGTGTTTTGGAGAACTAGAGATGCACCTTCATCGGTTTTGGTATCATTCTCTAACTCCCATTTTATTTGCATGCTTTTAATGTTCATCTAATTATAGCATGTCATGTTTTGTTATTCATTATGCCTATGCCATGCTTATTAAATTAATGTTATACATGTTTAGTTCCTTGAGCACCCATGTTTTATATGGATCTATATTTAGTGTCTCACCTTGTTTAAACTAACATGTATGCTTTAGATCTAATGTACATGCATATGCACAATGATCATATGATTTTGTGTTTTAATGATTCATGTGTTGATTAGTATGTTCATTGCTATACATGTATTGGAATTTGTAATCACCATTGTTTACATGATTCCATATTTTGTGTTTTCACAATTGTTTTGATATTATGTATATCTTGATTCTTATAGCATATAAATTTACATAAGGATCATTTTTAGAATAATTGTTGATTTATGACTTGTTTTATGCTTTATAATTTGAATATATGCTTAGATGTTAGTTTTCATGAAAACTAGGAGTTATACTTGTACATAGAATGGGCCACAAATAAACCTTTATATATGTTTGTGCTTGGATGCCTATTTGTACTCATTAGATGTGCTAGTATAGTCTAGTTTTGATGATTCATGCATTCATACATGTATTCCTCATTTTTGATATGATTTATGATCATGTGATTTCTATGATAAAGTGTTTTCACTTCATGTATATGTCTATTTTGCCAAATCTTAAGATATACATGTATGCCCCTTGAGTCATTTGCCTTTCATGCAAATCTATAGTTTGGACTCAATTGTGTTTAGGGATATGTATGTATACTTTTGCTTTATCTAAACATACATATACCTTGAAGTATAAATTGACTTTTAATGAAGATTTTAGATTTTCATGTTTTTAGGAGATTTCCTTTAGTAATGAAAATTTAGTTCTCATATGTTTATATTTTAAAGGAATTTCAATTGAGCTTGATTGTCCATTTTCATGTTGATATGTTTCTCACAACACTAGTACACTCACCTTATTTTGATGTTTTCTCATGATTTCGTTTTCATGAGTACTATTGGTGCCATATAGATTTTGAGTGTTTAATGATCTTGTGATTTTCATGTTTCATGAAAAACCCTTTTTGTTTTATCTTGAAGAATTTCTACTAGTTCTCAAATTTTCATAAACTAGTTGGTATTCTTCAAATTGGTAGAGTTTTTCAAACATACTATATTGTTCAAATCAATTTTTGAAAACCCCTACCATCAATGGGCGGTTGGATGGAGATCATGTTCTTGTATGCCTTATAATGAAAATCCTTTTATCTTGAACCATGATTGGGTGGTAGGTTATATGAGATATACACTTGTATTTATTGTTGTTTCAATTGGTATCATTGAATTCTTTCAATTGGTATCAATCTTGACATCCTTTTGTATACTCATATATGTTTTGTTTTATATATGTATGCTTGCACTTCATATAGTATCATTTCAATTGGTATCTATTTCTTACATACATATATAGATGATTTATTTGTGCTTCAAGATATCAAAAATTTTGTTTATGCTTAGCTTGAACTTTTCAAATTGAAACAATGTTAAAGCAAATTTTCAATTGTTTTAATTTTCAATTGGTATCTTGTGTTTTAAAGAATAATAGTTTCATTTGGTATCAAGATTTGTTTTTAAGGAAATTCAAAATTAGTATTGTTTAATTCCAAAATTGGTATCTAATTTGTTTGTTTACAATTGGTAGGTTATTTGTTTACTTACTAATTGGTATCAAGAATTTCATTTTTTTTTGTTTTCAATTGGTATTAATTGGTATATGTTCTCGTTTTGATTTCAATTGATTTGTTGTTTTTCAATTGGTATCTATATACACTTCATTGCCATTTTTTTTGTATCATATTTGATTTGACCCTTTATTAGTTCTTTGCTTAGAACAAAAAAAGGGAAAAAGAAAAATTTATTGTTTTTGCTTTTATTTTTAACCCTTTTTGATGATTGACAAAAAGGAGAGAAGAATTTGAGTTTTATATGCATATTTGTGTTTGCATATAGTTTACATTTGATGAAAAGTAGCCTTGTTTATATGCATGTTTTATGTGCATGTTTTATGTTTCATTTTTATTGGTATCAAGAGCATGTTTTGATATTGTCTTAAACACATATAAACATGTTTTAAGAACATTCATTGCATATCTTATATGTTTTATTGTTATGCATGAGTTAAGGGGGAGCTTCTTTGAAGCTTTACTTTAATCCATGCATATATAACTCCATGAGTTTTGTCATCATCAAAAAGGGGGAGATTGTTGGCCCAAAGGGCTTCCACTCTAGTTTTGATGATGATTAACTCATGTAGTTATGTGTACTAATAATCTTGCAATGTTTAAGTTTCAGATATTTGTCAAGATATTAGTTGGTGAAAGCTTCCACACATCTTTCACATGTTGATTCAAGAGCCCGAGCGTCAAAGATCATACATTGCACTTGCTCGGTGAATCAAGGAGTTTTGGATCGAGTCGACTTGGAGATTGCGCTCTACAAGAAGACTTAGGTATCCATAATTTTAGTTTGGGTTTAGATCGTAATTGTAAAGATTAGTATAGTATGATAAGCTCAAGTTCACAACACACACCTTTCATGTTTTGATTTTCGGTTTTAGGTTTAACCGATCTTGGTTTTCATGAATAGATTTTTATCAAAACAAGTTTACATGGTTTATGTATATTAGATTTGTTCTATATACATGCATGCTTCAATTGTTTAGACAAACTTTGTTTGATAATCTATTCCATGTGTTTTATGTTTTGGTATTTACAACAAAACATATTTTTGGACTTAATGACAAAAATCATGATATATATATGTTTCTTTTATATTGAATTTCTATTCATATACAATATGCTTCAAAGTGTTTAAATATCATATTTTTGTATCATGGATAAGTTTTAGACAATGTGTATTTTCTATTCAAAATACAAGGTTTTAGAAAATACGGTTTTTTGGTTTTTGGCAAAATTTCTATGACACAAAAATAGTCAAATATGTTTGAAATTTGTGTTAGGATTTTTAACACAAGTTTGTATTTCAATATAAAATGATAAAACTATTTTTGTGGAATTTTAGAGATTTTGTGGGATTTATTGGAATATTTTTACCACTGTTTTTCTGACCAATTTATAGGCTGACAGGCCTGGTCGGTCGACCGAAGCGGTCGACCGCACCAAGGGCCGGTCGACCGGTTCGGTCGACCGACGTGCACAGACCTGTGCACGTCTGCAGCCCAATGGGCCGGTCGACCGAAGCGGTCGACCGACGGAGAGCTGTTTGCTCTCAGGAATTTTCGGTCGACCGGACCGGTCGACCGGCAGCTGTAACGTTCGAAAATTCGAACGTTGGGCGTCGGCCGGGCCGGTCGACCGGCAGGCTATTTCTGGCATAAATTCTGTAAACGGCTAGTTTTCTAAATTGCCTATAAATACCCCATTTGCAAGAGTTTTTCTCCAAGAATTTTTTTGCGAATTTTTCCATTCTCTCAGGTGTTTTTACAGCAATCAAAATAGGTTTTTGGATTCAAATTGAACAATCTTTTTGGTGTTTTCATTAGGGTTTGAATAATCAAAGAAAAGGATTTTGGGAAAAGCTTTTGAATTGAACTTCTCTATCTTGGTTTCATTTATTTCCCAAAGATTTTCTTGAGTTGCTGGTTTCAAATCCCTTGGTTTTCTCCACACTTGAGCTATAATCTACTATCTATATCTATAGGATATTTGTGTGGGAGAAGAAGAAGTTGTTTGTGGTTGTTGTTGTGACCACCAAGTTGTAACCCAATCTTTTCTTAGCTTTGTGCTTTGGGTTGTATCCCTCTAGTTGAGAGGTGATCCTTGTATTAGTTGGTTATTGGGAGTTTGTTGTATTGGTTTGGAATTTGCCTCAAGGAGGAGGTTGTGATTGTTGGCTTGGATTTGTGCCTCAAGGAGGAGGTTGTAAAGAGAGGAGTTGGGTACTCCTTGTAAAGGGTCCGAGGTGGACGAGCTAGTGGAAATCCTTCGTGTGTCGAAGGCGGGGATGTAGAGCTGGGTGCTCGAACCTCGATAACATATCTCTGTGTTTGCGCTTGATCCTTTGGCTCTATCTCTACTCTCTCTTTACTTTGTGCCTTGCATTTACTTACATTGCTCATTCATATTTGCTTGGCTTGGTTGTGTGCATCACTTGTTGATAGCACTTGAGTGTAATTTGCATTAAGTTTTTTAATTCCACATTTAGTTCATAGATTAGCATCGTCACCTATTCACCCCCCCTCTAGGTGACTTTTCAATTGGTACTGGATAGTGCTTTAGCTCTAGCTTCGCGGCTAAGAACTTTGGGAGGACCTTTACGCGCTGAAGCTGCATAAGTACCGCTATCAGCACCCAGGGACGATCCTTTAGCTCCGCTACGAAAAGCGAACTTAACGCTTGAGGAATTGGGGAGCGAAGCGCACAGTGGCGCTTTGTTCGCCACCTTATTGCGAAGGTGGTTAACACCGCTAGGTGCTTTTGTTCCAGCCTGGTGGATGGGAACTTCGCGCGTACCCTGGAGTACTGGCGCTGTGCTCATCACGCCATCCGTAACTTCGCTAGTGAGAACGAGTTTGGCGCGAGGAGTTACTGCTCCTGGATTGGGCGAAGGTAGAGTTGTCGCCCTAGCCTTGCGGCTGATAGTCTCGGCGAAGCAGGCAGGCATTTTGCCTTTATCTTCGCATGACAGGCGAACCTGCGGCGTAACTACGCCTGAAGCTTCACATGGAGCTTTCTGTTTTGGCCTCACATTTGCTTTGGGAGGGAAGATTTAGGTTCACAGGGAACCTGGCTAGCCTTGTACGAGACTAAGAGGAGTTGGGAGGAGGCTCCTTCTGGTTTCTGCTCCGAAACTTGGCCATTGAGACCTTCCTATGCTTCCATATGTGGAGCACTGGACTACCTTCAAAGAGGAGCTCTTCAAATTTTTCTTGGTCGAAATAAACGACTAGGTTTTCGAAGGTAACAGGCTTAGGATTCTGACCTTCACATTGCGACACTGTCTCCTTGTTGCGCCAGAAGACTGATTTCCCCAGTAGAGTCGCCATCTTGTTTTCCATTGATTCTGCAAAAGGGAAAACTTACAAAAGAGATCGAGGAGCTAAATTACAAGTAATTAAAAAGAAAATTACAGGTAGATCTCCTCTGCGATTTCTGAAAAATGTGTCGGTAGGAATCTGATCAGCAGGCGATCACTTAATCTCTTTGACGATGCGATCGGTCAGGTGATCGAACTGCCTCCTAATAGGACTCCCTTCTCGCTTGGTTCGGGGAATCGGAGAACAGAGGATCAGTAGAGCCCCCTTGCTGCTTCTCGAACTGCCTCCGCTTAGGAATTCCTTCTCACCTGGTTCTGAAAATTCCTTGAGAGGGAGGAAGATCTTAGGGTATTAGCACCCTGAATTTATCCTTATAGGATTAGAGAAGTAATTCTCTGAATTATTCCTTGGAAGCGAGAGAGTAGGTCTCTTATCTCCTCTCTATCCTGGCCCATTTCTCCTGTTCCCCTTGTGTGCCTCTGGTAGGCTATTTATAGGGAGAACAGGGGTATAATCGTCCTGAAAATCTGGAAACAGATTGAGTCAATCTGTTTTGTATCTGAAAAGTAGCCTCGCCGCGACGCTAGAAACAGCTTCTGCGTAGTTAGGGATAGGATATAGCGCTAATCCCTTGATTTGCTCTGCTAAATGAGGGATACTCCCTTGATCCTCTCTAGTTAATTGAGAGATCTCTCCTGATCTTCTTACTTGATCGGGAGAGTCAAAAGATCATGGCAGGCAACTGCCAAATTTGATTTCAATTAACATGATCTCATCTAGAGATTTGATTTTATCCGGAGATTTGACTAGTCAAAATGACTATAAAGGACTCAGAGCAGAGTCATTGTGTTGAGCTCATAGTGGAGCTGGGAGGAGCTTCTGGCGAAGCTAGAAGAAAGCTCTCAACGGAGCTAGATAAACCTTGTGGCGAAGCTACCAGTTACCGTTTCGCGCGGCTGCGTGGAGCTTCGAGTGAAGCTAACTCTCTGCGGAGTTAACTGAGCATTTTCAGGCGAAGTTGTAAGTTAGCTTGCAGCGAGGCTATGGTCTGCTTCCTGCGATGCTAAGCAACTTTAGTTTCTTATGCGAGACTTATCTCGTGGGTTCGTGCGAGACTAAGTGTTGAGCTAACTTAGTGTCTCTGGACCTGCTTCGGCCTTCTCACAGGCTTTTAAGGATGATCTTGGCTTACTATCTGCTTCATTGGATCAGTAGAGTCTAAGTTGCTGATTCATCCCTTTGAGATGGGTGAAGAACTGGTTGTCGGCTTGTCTGCCACTTATCTTTTGTAGATGTCAACAAGTTAGATATTGTTCAGGCTAGTTAGGAATCTTGTCTTTTTTAGAGTGTCAACAGTTATGCCCTTCGGATTAAAGAACGTGGGGGCAACATACCAGAGAGGTATGAATGCAATTTCCCACGAGCATATGTGCAAAACAATAGAATGTTATGTCATGACATTGCAGTAAAAAGCCGTGCCAAGAGCGATCACTTAGCAAATATGAAGACAGTATTTGATATCATACGGGCACATCAGTTAAAAATGAACCCCACTAAATCCTTCTGGGGGGTAGCCAGCGGTAAGTTCCTAGGGTTTGTTGTTACATCCAAAGGAATCCACCTTGACCCAGAGAAAGTTTGCGATGTCCAGGAGATGCAACCTCCAAGGAATCTCAGAGAACTTAGAGGATTACAAGGGCGATTAGCATATATCCAGAGGTTTATCACAAATCTCTCAGGACAATGCCAGCCTTTCACCAAATTGATGAAAAAGGGTGTTTCATTCATTTAGGACAACGCTTGCCAACAAGCGTTCGAGGAAATCAAGCGGTACCTCACGTAACCACCTGTCCTTATAGCTCCAGTGTCAAGAAAATCTTTCCTGATATACGTTCGAGCGTTGGATCATTTCTTAGGAGCTTTGCTAGCCCAGAATAATGATCAGAGACACGAGCAGGCAATCTACTATCTGAGTAGAACTATGATCGGAGCTAAACATCGGTACAACCTGATCAAAAGGAATATTTGGCATTGGTATTCGCCATCCAGAAAATGCAACACTATTTGGTGGGCCAAACTATACATGTCATATTAAAAGTCAATCTTTTAAGGTTGCTTATGACAAAGCCGTCATCACTAAATGGTCGATTGGCGAAATGGGTCATATTGCTCTCCTAATATGAGATGCAATTCCTACCGCAAAAAGGCGTGAAGGGATAAGCGGTGGTAGATTTTCTGGCTGAGCATCCAGATCCAAGGGCGACCAAATTTTATGAAGATCTCCTAGACGAGGTCGCTGAAGTTTGCTTGACTCAGATATCTTTCGAAGGACAGGTGTGGCAACTCTTCTTCGACGGTGTGTCAAGAACGGGTCCGTGAGGAAATATCATAGCAGGAGTGGGGGTAGTCCTTATCTCCCTACAGAACTACGTAATCCCTCATGCATTCTCATTAACTAAGCTATGTTCCAACATTGTTGATCGGAATGCAAATCGTCGATGAGATTATTGTTAAAAATCTCGAAGCATACGACGACTCTAAGCTCATCATTAACCAAATTCGTGGAGAGTACGAAGTCAGACATGAAGACTTAGTACCCTATTACAACGCAACTATCTACATGGCCGAGAGGTTCAGAAACTTCTACATCGACCATGTACCTCGCCAGCAAAATACGCATGCAGATGCACTGGCGTCTCTTGTTACCTCCTTGGCTCTTCTAACCAGAGTGGTAGAGAAATACTCGTCTATACCCATGATCTGTATTGCCCAAGGTTCGCTTTTGAAGACCACCAAAAGTCGACAGGAGACTGTCAAATCAAAGATGCTCTAGAGACTTCAATAGGTCCAGAGCTCAGAGATTGGCGATTCCTGTATATCGACTATGTGTTGTACGACATCCTTCTTGATGACCCCAAAGAGGCGACTGTCATTAGAAGGAAAGCCCCTAAATTCTACTACAATGCGATCACAAGGACACTGTATCACTGAGCGCATGATGGTATTCTCCTCCGCTGTCTGTCACAGAAGGAGGCACAGAAAGTACTCAAAGAAGCGTATGATGGCATGTGTGGAGCTAATCAGCCTGGCCTGAAGCTTGGGGATCGACTCTGAAGACTGGGGTATTATTGGCCAAAGATGATCCCTGACGCCATCGCTTACGCCAAGCGATGTCATGCCTGTCAAGTCCATGGTGACTTCATCCACCAAGCATCAGGACATCTCCACCCTATAACTTCTTCCTAGCCATTCGAGATGTGGGGAATGGACGTGGTTGGCCCCATCAGCCCACCTTCATCCAAAGGACATCGGTTTATCCTAACCATAACCGATTACTTCTCTAAATAGGCTGAAGTTCCTTTTGTTGGCCCAGAGGCCTTCCACTCTAGTTTTGATGATGATTAACTCATGTAGTTATGTTTACTAATAATCTTGTGATTTTAGTTTCAGATCATGTAACAAGATATTAGTTGATGATTGCTTCAAAAAGAGGAGTTTGGAAGCCTTCACTTGGTGATTCCCGAGCCCGAGCGTCAAGATGATACATTGCCATGCTCGTTGGATCACGGTGTTTGGACCGAGTCGACTTGAAGACTGAAAGTCATCAAGAAGACTTAAGTATCCTAGTTTTAGTTTAGTGTGTTTAGATCCAATTGTAATGATTAGAATAGTATGATATGCTCAAGTTCACAACACACACCCGTTTCATGTTTTGAATATTGGTTTTCGGTTTTTCCGTTTTTGGTTTAACCGATCTTGGTTTCATGAATAGATAGTTTCAAAACAAGTTTACATGGTTTAATGTATATTAGAATTGTTCTATATACATGCATGCTTAACTTCCTAGACAAACTTAGTTTTGACTTTCTTATTCATGTGGTTTATGTTTTGGTATTTTCAACAAAACACATTTTGGAATTAAAGTCAAAAACAGGGATATATATATATGTTTCATGTATATAGGATTATATCCATATACATCATGCCTAAATGTTGTTTAATATCATGTTTTTGTATTTGGATGAGTTTTGGACAAAATGTATTTTCTATTCAAAAAATCTAAGTTTTAGAAAATACAGTTTTTGATTTTTGGTAAAACTGATAAGACACAAAAATGTTTTAAAATGTTTGTTATTTGTGATGAAATTTTTGTCACAAGTTTATATTTCAATATACAATGTCAAAACAAGTTTATTGGAGTGTTTACTTAAGATAAAAGAATTTTTATCAATATTTTTACCAGTTGCTTCAGACCTAGAACTGGCTGACAGGCCAGGTCGGCCGACCGCACGGTCGACCGTACCAAGGGCCAGTCGACCGTGCACGTCTGACAGCCCAGTGGGCCGGTCGACCGAAACTGAGAGCAATGCTCTCTGTTTATTTCGGTCGACCGGGCGGGCGGTCGACCGGTAGTTACCAACGGTCAAAATCCGACCGTTGGACGGTCGACCGACCGGTCGACCGGTAGGGCATTTTTGGCAGGATCTGCTGCCAACGGCTATATTTTTCTGGGGGCTATAAATACCCCATTAATGGCCAGTTTTCTATAAGATTTTTTGGTGCGAATTTTTCCTGACTTTCTAGTGTTTTCACAGTAATCAAAAGAAGTTTTTGGGCTTTAATTGAACAATCTATTTGGTGTTTTTGTTAGGGTTTGAAAAATCAAAGAAAAGGGTTTTTGGGAAAAAGAGTTTTGATTCAACTTCTATATCTTGGTTTCAGTTTTTCCCAAGGATTTTCTTTGTAATTTTGATTTCCATTCCATTGTTTTTCTCCACACTTGAGCTACATCTACTTTCTTATTCTATAGGATCTTTGTGTGGGAGAAAGAGATTGTTTGTGGTTGTTGTTTAGACCACCAAGTTGTAAACTCAATCTTTGCTTGGCTTTGTGCCTTTGGGTTGTATCCCTCAAGTTGTGAGGTGATCCTTGTGTTAATCCCTCAAATTGTGAGGTGATAGTTTGTTGGCTTGGAGTTGTGCCTCAAGGAGGAGGTTGTGTTTGTAAGGAGAGGAGTTGGATACTCCTTGTAATTGTTATTGCCTCAAATCCTCGTGGAGGTTCCCTTTGTGGGAGTCCCTTGTGGACAAGCTAGTGGACTTAAAATCCTTCTGGGTGAAGGTGGGGATGTAGAGCTGGGTGCTCGAACCTCGAAACATATCTTGTTGTTTGCGCTTGATCCCTTGGCTCTTACTCTCTCTCTCTTTACTTTGTGCCTTGCATCTATTCATATTGTGCATTCATAATTATTTGCTTGGCTTGTTTTAGTGTGCATCTCTTGTCAATTGCAATTAGTTTTTATATTCTGTATTAAGATTCATTAGATTAGCATTATCACCTATTCACCCCCCTCTAGGTGATTTACACCTTTCAGGGAGGTAAAGATATCTGATGTGATCAAATTCGTTAAACATCACGTCATTTACCGCTTTGGCGTGCTACGACGAATTGTCCATGATAATGGGCCCAAGTTCGTCAGCCAAGTCTTTCAAAGGTTTTGCAACAAGTTCAGAATCCAGAGTGTGTCTTCAAAAGCATACTATCGCTAATGGCCTTGCAGAAGTTTTCAACAAGACTATTGAAAAACTTCTCAAGAAATTCGTTTCGAAAAGCCAACGTGATTAGGACGACAAATTAGGTGAATGCTTATGGGCTTATCGCACGACGGTTCAAACCCCGATGAAAGCTACACCGTTTTCTTTGATATATGGGTGTGAAGCTGTACTCCAATTAGAAATCCATATCCCATCTCTATGCGTCGCCTTGACAGCAGAGATGACAAATGAAGAGAAGCATCAAATGCGACTTCAAGAGCTCGAGGCTTTGGATGATAAACGCCTGCAAGCTCAACAACAAATCGAGCTCCATTAAGTTCGAATTACCAGAGCCTTCAACAAGAAAGTCAAGAAGCGGACTTTTAAGAAAGGTGACCTAGTCTTAGCTGTTAGAAGACCTATGGTCATGACGCATATGACCAAAGGGAAATTCAAGCCCAAATGGGAAGGACCATTTATAGTAGAGTCAGTCTACTCAAATGGAGCATACCGCCTTATAACCCCAGACGGTGATACACTCATTATGCCAATTAACGGCAAATTCTTGAAGAAACACTATCCTTGATAGCATTCTACTTCTTATCAGGTTAATACTACACCTCTGATCAAAACTCCAGATCCAAGATGTTTGGAAGAACGCCAAAGAAAAGCTTCATTCTTCCTTCACTGGACCATATCACGGTCAAGTAGCGCCGAGCCAATCGAGCACTGGTTACATCATGATACATGATGTAAACATTGAAGAAGAAACAAAATGCAAGACTTCAGTTTTGGCCTTGTTACTTTTCTGTAGTGTACCTATGGACATCTGACGCCTCCAACGGCTAAGGATAGAGGAAAATGTTGGCTTTTAAGTCTAATATAAATCTTTGACAACTCGTCATGCTGAGAAGAATAGCATGGCTAGCCCAACTCAAATGGTAGTTGGTAAAGGTGCACCAAATCTTTTGATAGCTGAGGGTTTGCTCAAAATCCTCTTATCAATTCTCACCCACAGAATGGTAGGGCCACAAAAATACCTGGGCTCATTTCTCCAACAAAACGAGCACGGACTTGTCACGTTAATAATAAACCTCTGACAAACCAGATTTCCCGATCCCTAGCGAATTCAGTCAAGTTAATATTAAATCTCTGATAATAAACTCATTTAAAATCTCTACTGTTATGTTAATACTACATTTCTAATGGCGAATCTCCCATGTCCCTAGAAAATCAATTATTATCATGTTAATATTACAGCTTTGACAATTAATTTTTATTGTCCATCAAAGTCCCCTGCCAATTCTCTCCCATAGAGTGGTAGGTCCACAAACTCAATCATCGTTAAGTTTAATACTACCTCTAATAATTGAAAATCAATACTCCCCAGTGAGTACAAACTTTACTTGTCTTTCCCTTGTATGGAGTCACAAGCCCTCAAAATTGCTCATATCGCAAACCAATTCTTGTCAAGTTAACACTACACCTCTGACATTTCAAATTTCACTTGCCAATTCTCATCAATAGAATGACAATTCCTCAAAATTGCTCATACCACAAATCAATTTTTGTCAAGTTAATATTACACCTCTGACAAATTACTGTTAATTTTAACACTGCACCTCTAATAGTGATTAAGTTGCTGTCAAGTTCAATATTAAATCTCTAACAGTCACTTTCCTCAGGCTTTCAATTGAAGCTGAGATAAGTGATTCTAAGTTTAACATCACACCTCTAGCATCCAGTTCATTGTTAAGTTCAACAATACACCTATGACAATGACTTTCCCTCGAACTTTCCTATAGAAGTTGAGATGACTAATGCCAAGTTCAAAATTACACCACTAGCATTACCTCCACTGTCAAGTTTAACACTACACCTATGACAGTGATATTTTCAGTCTTCCCAAATGAAACTGAAATTCTTGCAGAGCTAAGTTAAAATCACACCTCTGGCTCACATCCTTGTCAAGTTAATATCACACCTCTGATAAGATTTAATCTAACCGTTAAGTTAATATCACCTCTAGCAGTAAAAATTCTCCTAGATTCCCAACGGGTCTAGTCTCACTTGTTATTCTCATCAATAGAATAGCAGGTCTACTTAAAAGCACTGTTAGGTTAATATTATACCTTTAATAGTGTTTCCATCAAACCCCCAGCTGAGGCCTAATAGTGTTAATACTAAACCTCTGATGAATACTCAGTTATAATCCTCCGTGGGGGTGAAAATTTCTCTTGTTAATCTCATTCGTGGATTGGCGAGTCCACAGAAACTATCCCACTCCTATCAAGTTTAATATCACACCTCTGACAGTAATCTTAAATTCCTGATATGGAATTTTCCCCCAATTTTAACTTGCTAAGTTAAATATCACATTTCTAGCAAATCAAGAGTAGCTACTTCTATTTGTCTGATTTTCAATACAAAAGGAAGTCAAGATGTGTAAGAAGATAGAAAAGTGTCACTTTTATTGATATTAAAAAATCTGAAAGTGATATAAAACGCTCTCTTTTGCAATAAGTTTGAGTGTTATGACAAAGGAGTACAAAGAATTCCCTTTTGCTCAGTGAAAGGTTACACTCACTCCTCAAAACATTAAAGGTACACAAAGTTTGTCTTCTTGACTGCGGCCAGGAATAGCAGATCAACTTCCTCTCCTCTTGAGAACAATGGTGTTTCTTGAGGTCAAAATGCAAGGGAGCATTCTGATTCCACCCGACCAACTGGTGTGAAGGTCTTCGCAAGGCTGTGTTGGCCTAAGGTTACAATCGCCCAGTTTTAGAGTTTTAATGATCACAAAATATATATAGTTATTTGTACTAATAAAGTTTAAGTGTTTAAGACTATTTCAGGGTTCTAAGGATTCAAGAAGTTTCTTTCCCCTAAAAGAAGGCGGTGTTGACTCAAGATGACTCAAATACGGGATCAAGAATTTAAGTAACTCAATGATGCAAATAGAAAAACTCGATTAAAGATCTTGTAATCACCTAGACCCTTGTAAGATTTTAGAATGTTAAAGAGTAAGGATATGATAGAAGTGCTCAAGAAGTTACACACACAAAAATACACTTTTCAAAAATACAAGTTTTGGGTAGTATTGGTTTTGTTGCATGTTTGGTATTAATACATGTTTCATAATTTTTCAAATTTTTAATATCAGTTTGGAACATGTATTTTATCTTCTATACCATGCTACATAACCCTCAAACTAATTCAAAATTTTAAAAATATTTCAAAGTTCAAAGATCTATTTTAAATCTATTTCAGGCCATAACGGTCGACCGGCCGGTCGACCGTAGCTGTTTCAGGTCAAAGCGGTCGACCGGCCGGTCGACCGGGCCTTTTTGGCATGGGCGTGCACGCTGAGCACGTTTGTCGGTCGACCGGGTCAGTCGACCGTCAACCCCTGCGGTCGACCGATCAGTCGACCGACTGAATGTCACAGGCTCTCGGTTTGTGCTGGTCGACCGGCAGTTCAAAATTTTCTTTTTAAATTGCCCTGCGGTCGACCGGGCGGTCGACCGGAGCCAATGGCTTCTTTTTGGCTGAAGTGTCGGACGACCGGCAAGCGACCAGAATGCCATAATGGCTAGTTTTTGAATCTGTTTTGTTTTTTATGGGTTCCAACGGCTATTTTTGGTTTTCTAGGGGCTAAACACACCCCTATTGACCTGGTATCACTCTTGGATGTTATTCATCCTTTGCCTATAAATAGAGGCATGGGTTTTGGTTTTGATACAAGAAAATATCAAAGTTCAAGTGTTTTCAAGAGAGAAGTGTTCCATTGCTTTTCATTTCTGAGTTCTTCTTTTTCAAAAGTTTTTCAGTTGGTTTTTAAGTCTTTAAAATCTCTTCAACTAATTTTTCTTCTCTCATTTAGCTTCTTGAGCCTACAATCATATTCCACTCTATAAGAAGTTGTAAGAGAGTGTTTGTAGTCTCCTAGATCACCAAGTGACTTGTATTCCTTTGAGTTGTGGTTCCTCTTGTGTGGAGGATTGTATTGTTGGAGTTGGGTACTCCGGTCTTGAGTAGACCAAGTTGTAATCCCTTGGGTGCAAGGTTCCTGTGTGAAAGTTTCCTTTGTGGATATAGTGGAAATCCTTCATAGTGATGAAGGCGGGGACGTAAAGCAGTAGCTCGAACCTCGAAACAAATTCTCTTGTGTTTGCGATTGATTTCTTCTTGCTCTTTGTTGCTTTACATTCTTGTGATACTATTTGTCTTGTTTTTCAATATTGCATTCATTTCATCTTCTTACATTTTCGGTCTATACTCATATCAATAAGGAAGCAATTAAGCACCTCAACTCATAATCTAAAGGAATCAAAGAGGAGAAGTTCTAGAGCCCTTCACCAGGAATTCGGCTTCAATTTCTTGTTTTGAGTGACCACTTGCATCATACATCTTAACTAATTTTAAAAGTGCATTTGATTAGCATAAACACCTATTCACCCCCTCTAAGTGTTTTTCAATTGGTATCAGAGCTTTGGTCTCTAATTTCTTGGCTTAACAACCTTAGAGAGATTCTTAATTGCTAATCATCTTTTTATATTTCATCCTCATACACATTAGTAAAGATGGCTGAAGGTATTAAGACCCCACCCAAGTTTGATGGCCTTAACTTTCCCATATGGTAGGTTAAGATGACCGTGTTTTTGTAATCCTTAGGAAGCCTGGTTGCAAAAGCGGTGACTAACCTTTAACGCACCCCTTGGCGATGAGGACACTTGGTCCGATATTGCTACGAAAGAGTTTGATGCAAATGCTAAGGCACACTATGCCTTACTTCAAGCTCTTAATGGTGATGACATTACTAGAGTCATACACTGTAAATCCGCATATCAGATTCGGACTCACCTTTTAGTCACTCATGAAGGAACATCACATGTAAATAGGGCTAAAATTGACCTCTTACGATCCCAATATGAAAACTTTACCATGCAAGAAATCTATTGATGATATGGATACAAAATTTATAAAAATAACTAACGGTCTCGCTTTCTTAGGTGACGACATTGACAATGATCAAAAGATGAGGAAGATCATTCCTGCACTCCTATCATCTTGGGAAGTCAAAGCTACAACCTTGAAGGAGGTCAACGATAAGGAGGAAATGGAGCTCATTGGTCTTATAGGTAATCTTAAGACCCATGAGATGGAAAGAAAGGCTAGAAAAGAGATGGCTCCTCTAAAGAAGAAAGCAATCGCTTTCAAAAGCTCTTCCACCTTCTCCGACGAAGATGATGAAGAAGAGGATGATGAAGATCTCTCTCTTCTTGTGAAGAATGTTCGGAGAATGTACAACAAAGCAAAATTTCAAAATAGAGGAAGATGGCAAGGAAAGGAAGAAAAGAAGATCATTTGTTTCAATTGCCGAAAGGCGGGGCACATCGTTACGGAATGTCCAAAAAATAAGAGCAAACCCTCCACCTCCAAGAAGCCCTACAAGAAGAAGGCTTTAAAGGCTACATGAGATTCGGAGAGTGAATCTGACGAAAAAGTTGACACGGCTCACATGTGTTTCATGGCAAATGATAACACAAATAAGGTAACCCCCGAATCATCTATTGACGATTGTGAATTATCCATGGATGAATTAGGAGAAGCTTTTGAAGAATTATCTCACAATTATGATTTTCTCAAAAGAAATATTTGTAAATGAAAAAGGAAAATGAAACTCTCAACTACAAAATGTGTATGCTCACAAAAGAAAAAGGATGATTTATTTTCAACTCTCACTTCTACTCAAAAAGATTTTGATGCTTATAAGATTTCTTGTAAAGCTAAATTTCCTTTGATAGATAAAGATGAGATTTTCATGCTAAAAAATAAAATTAACTCTTTAGGAGAAGTTTTAAAAAAATGTGAATTTGATAAAACTAGATTGGAGGCTATGTTTCCTAAGAAACATATCCCAAAGAATCAAACTCATGCTACACACACCCAAACTCATAATTCACAACATGTGCACACACATCATGCTAAACACACACCACAAACCAAACATGTTCACACTCCACACACTCATCATGCCTTCATGTATGGTAAAGTTTATGCATGCACTTATTGTGGCCAAAAGGGTCACTTGGCTAAATTTATTTTGATAGAATAAATGCCTCAAATAATCATGTTTGGGGTCGTAATACTAACATTAAAGGACCCAAGAAAATTTGGGTATCAAAGTCAATAAATATGTTACATGATGTAGGTATACTCCAAAGCTCAAAGACGTAGGGAGCGGTGGTATATTGATAGTGGTTACTCAAGGCACATGACATAGGATATAAATAACTTTGCAACCCTATCAAGATACCATGAAGGTGGCACCGTCACCTTCGGAGATGACTCCAAAGGAAAGATTGTTGGTATAGGTAATATTAAACTTGGTTCATCTCCTATGACAGAGAATGTAGTTTTAGTCGATGGCCTCAAGCATAATCTCTTGAGTGTTAGCCAACTTTGTGATAAAGGTTTCAATGTAATTTTTGATGACTTAGCTTGTAATGTATTTAATAGACAAACTAATGCATGTATACTTTCCGGATTTTGTGAAAACAATGTATACATGATTGATATGTCTAATATGCAATGCAATGTCACATGCTTGAATGCCTTCAATGATGACTCTTAGTTATGACATAGGAGATTAGGCAAAATTCTTTTGACCATCTATCTAGAATAAATAACAAGGAAGAGGTGAAAGGTATTCCTTGTTTGAAATTTGAAAAGAACCGCCTTTGCGAGGCGTGCCAACTTGGGTAACAAACCAAGTCCTCTTTCAAATTCATCAAGGATATCATGACACACGACCCTTGGAGTTAATTCATATGGATTTGTTTGGTCCTACTAAAATCAAAAGTCTAAGTGGGAATCGTTTTGCTTTTGTATTGGTTGATGATTTTTCTCGTTTTACTTGGGTTTTCTTTTTAGAACATAAAAATCAAGCCTTTTCACATTTTCAAATGTTTAGAAAAAGAGTTAAAAAGGAAAAAGATTCTTCAATTTTATGAAGAAGGAGTGATAGAGGTGGTGAATTCAATAGCCAATCCTTTATCACTTACTGCAAAAAACATGGAATTAAACATGAATTATCTTGTCCTAGAACTCCACAACAAAATGGAGTAGTTGAGAGGAAAAATCAAACACTACAAGAAATGGTTAGGACTATGATAAATGAATACGGTCTCCCTCAATACCTATGGGCTGAGACTGTAAACACATCTTGTTACATATCAGATAGGGTTTTCTTTTGCAAAAAAAATTCTAAAACTTCTTTCGAAATTTACTATTCAAGAAAATCAAATGTTTCTTATTTTAAAGTTTTTGGTTATAAATGTTTTATTTTAAATACTAAAGATAATTTAGATAAGTTTGATGCAAAATCTTATGAAGCTATTTTTGTTGGTTACTCTAACACTAGTAAAGCCTATAGAGTCTTCAATATATCTACTATGACTATTGAAGAATTTATACATGTAAAGTTTGAGGAATTTAATATTTTTATTGAATGTTGTAAAAATAGATTCCTTAGGTGAAGACATGGAGACGATAATCTTGAAAGACTCACTCATACAAGAAGACAAGTCAAAAATTTATGTGCAAAGTGAAGCTCAAGATGTTGAAGTGGAGTCAACACAACCACTTCCAAAGGATTGGAGATTCACTCCACATCATCCCAAAGATCTCATTATAGGTGATGTATCAAAAGGGGTAATAACTCGTTCCAAACTCCATGATTTTTGTGGCCATTATGCTTTTATTTCCCATTTTGAACCAAAGAATATCCTCGAAGCCGAGGGCGACTCATATTAGTTGCTTGCCATGCAAAAAGAGCTCAATCAATTTGAGCACAATCAAGTTTGGCATCTTGTCCCTAGACCTCGTGATAGACCAACAATTGGCACTAATAAATTTTTAGGAACAAGTTGGATGAGTCAGGTAATGTTGTTAGAAATAAAGCTAGGTTAGTGGCCTAAGGTTACACCAAAATCGAAAGTATCAATTTTGAGGAAACCTTTGCACCCGTAGCACGGCTTGAAGCCATACGAATAACACTTATTTTTGCTTCCTATAAAGATTTCAAACTTTTTCAAATGGATGTCAAAATCGCATTTTTAAATGGTTTTATTGAAGAGAAGGTGTATGTTGAATAACTCCCCGGGTTTGTTGATCCTACACATCCGGATTTTGTTTTCAAACTAGACAAAGTTTTATATTGTTTAAAACAAGCTCCTAGAGCTTGGTATGATAGACTTTCATCATTTCTTATTTCCAATGGTTTTGCTAAAGGAACAATAGATACCACTTTGTTTACTAAACATGTTGATAATGATATTCTTATTGTTCAAATATATATCGATGATATTATATTTGGATCTACTTATGAAAAACTTTGCAAAGATTTTGAATCATGCATGAAGGAAGAATTTGAGAAGTCTATGATGGGAGAACTTAACTACTTCCTTGGACTCCAAAACAAGTAAAGGAGTGATGAAATTTTTATAAATCAAGCCAAGTACATGAAGGAACTCATCAAGAAATTTGGGCTTGAATGGGCTAAGATGAGCAAAACCCCCATGGCTACCACAACAAAATTTGACAAGGATGAACACGGTATAAATGTAGACATTAAACTCTATCGTAGCATGATTGGTAGTTTATTATATTTAATGGCTAGTAGGCCAGATATTATGTTTAGTGTTTGTCTATGTGCTAGATTTCAATCGTGTCCTAAAGAGTCCCATTTGATTACGGTAAAACGCATTATTAGATATCTTAAGGGCACCATTAGAATTGGTTTGTGGTATCCAAAGACCGGACAATTTTTCATGACGAGTTTTTCAGATGCTGACTATGAGGGTTGTAGAGTGGATAGAAAGAGTACTAGTGGAACCTGTCAGTTTTTAGGAAATTGCCTTGTTTCATGGTCTTCCAAGAAGCAAAATTTTGTAGCCCTCTCAACCGCCAAGGTGGAGTATGTTGCGGCCGGGGCTTGTTGTGCACAAGTCCTTTGGATGGAACATACTCTCTTTGATTATGATTTGCATTATGACCATATTAAGATATTTTGTGATAATACTAGTACTATTCATATGACTAAAAATGCAAATCAACATAGTAAAATAAAGTACATAAAAATTTGATCACTTTCTTAGAGATCATTATGAGATAGGTGATATTGAAATTGATTATGTTTCCACCGATTTTCAACTTGCGGATATTTTTATTAAACCACTAGATTATAATAGATTTTCATTTATTTGTGGTGAATTAAATGTTTGTATTATGGATTCATGAGATTTTTGCATATGCTCTTCAAAAATATTTTGTTGGTTTGACCCTTTTTGATGATGACAAAAAGGGGGAGAAATATTTTGAGTTATTCTTTACCATGCATTCATTTTTATTATAATTTGTAAAGTTCATTTGTTTTGAAAAGTTCATAATATTTCTTTTCTTGTACTTGATAGATAGTATAATTTGAGGGAGAGCTTTTCAAGCTCTTTCACATTTTTTTAAAAAATAACTTATATGTTTTGTCATCATCAAAAAGGGGAGATTATTGGCCCAAGGTTACAATCACCCAGTTTTAGAGTTTTGATGATCACAAAATATATATAATAATTTGTACTAATCAAGTTTAAGTGTTTAAGACTATTTCAGGGTTCTAAAGATTCAAGAAGTTTCTTCCCCTAAAGGAAGGTGGTGTTGACTCAAGATGACTCAAATATGGGATCAAGAATTCAAGTAACTCAACGATCCAAATGGAAAAGCCCGATTGAAGATCTTATAGTCACCTAGACCTTGTAAGATTTTAGTATGTTAAAGAGTAAGATATGATAGAAGTGCTCAAGAAGTTACACACACAAAAATACACTTTTCAAAAATACAAGTTTTGGATAGTATTGGTTTTGTTGCATGTTTGGTATTAATACATGTTTCATAATTTTTCAAATTTTTAATATCAGTTTAGAACATGTATTTATTTTCCTATATTATGCTACATAACCCTCAAACTAATTCAAAATTTAAAAATATTTCAAAGTTCAAAAATCTGTTTTAAATCTATTTCAGGCCATAACGGTCGACCGGCCGGTCGACCGTAGCTGTTTCAGGCCAAAGCGGTCGACCGACCGGTCGACTGGGCCTTTTTGGCCGGGGCGTCCACGCTGTGCGCGTTTGTCAGTCAACCGGGTCGATCGACCGTCAACCCCTGCGGTCAACTGACCAGTCGACCGACTGCATGTCACTTGCTCTCGGTTTGTGCCGGTCGACCGGGCAGGTCAACCGGCAGTTCAAAATTTTCATTTTAAATTGCCCTGCAGCCGACAGGGCAGTCGACCGGAGCCAACGGCTCCTTTTTGGCTGACGTTCCAGTCGACCAGCAAGCGGCCAGAATGCCATAACGGCTAGTTTTTAAATCTGTTTTGTTTTTTATGTGTTCCAACAGCTATTTCTAGTTTCTTAGGGGCTAAACACACCCCTATTGACCTGGTATCACTCTTGGATGCTATTCATCCTTTGCCTATAAATAGAGGCATGGGTTTTGGTTTTGACACAAGAAAAATATTCAAGTTTCAAATGTTTTCAAGAGAGAAGTGTTACATTGCTTTTCATTTCTAAGTTCTTCTTTTTCAAAAGTTTTTCAGTTGGTTTTTAAGTGTTTAAAATCTCTTCAACTGGTTTTTCTTCTCTCACTTAGCTTCTTGAGCCTACAACCATATTCCACTCTATAAGAAGTTGTAAGAGAGTGTTTGTAGTCTTCCTAGACCACCAAGTGACTTGTATTCCTTTGAGTTGTAGTTCCTCTTGTGTGGAGGACTGTATTGTTGGAGTTAGGTACTCCGCTCTTGCGTAGACCAAGTTGTAATCCCTTGGGTGCAAGGTTCCTGTGTGAAAGTTTCCTTTATGGATATAGTAGAAATCCTTCATTGTGGTGAAGGCGGGGACGTAGAGCAGTAGCTCGAACCTCGAAACAAATACTCTTTTGTTTGCGATTAATTTCTTCTTGCTCTTTGTTGATTTACATTCTTATGATACTATTTGTCTTGTTTTTCAATATTGCATTCATTTCATCTTCTTGCATTTTCGGTCTATACTCATATCAACAAGGAAGCAATTATGCACCTCAACTCATAATCTAGAGAAATCAAAGGGAAGAAGTTCTAGAGCCCTTCACCGGGAATTCGGCCTCAATTTCTTATTTTGAGTGATCACTTGCATCATACATCTTAACTAGTTTTAAAAGTTATTTGATTAGCATAAACACCTATTCACCCCTAGGTGTTTTTCAGGCTGTAATCCTTCGCCTAATGAGCATCTCCATCACCAGAAAGTCATCCAACGAGCATGGATTTCTCGTCGCTGTCAGTTCTTTGAGTAAGATTGGTGAAGGGAGGATCCGAGACCTTATTGGTGACATCCTCTTTCCTGTGGCCTTCAAAGGCGCCATATCCACTGTGACCATGAAGAACCAGGGCATTACTGGTGCGTCATGTCCAATAAGGCCTTGACGGACACCAGAAACCGCACGGATCCTCCTCGCCCATGGACAGAAGCTCTGACTTCCCGAGTGCTCGCCAATCGAACAAGCTGGCCGTTCCAAACATTATCCCATGAACCCGGCAAAGACCTATCGATATGGTCAGAACCTGCAAGAAGCAAAAAACTAGAGGTTAAAATTCTGTAAAAATAGAAACAGGAAGTCAGAAGTACAAACGCGAGGCTGAAGTCATGAACTCCAGACGCGGAGCTAACTAATGCAGGGATAGAGAATATGAAATCTAGATGCAGTCTGGTATTAGACTCGTGTCTGATATATGAGACGCGAGGCATAAATCAAAGACACAATGCGGATCTTAAAAACTGTCTGAAGCGACTTCAAAATGCAGAGGTCGCTATACTCGCGTCTGAGACACAGAGCTTGTCATATTCGCATACAAAAAGCTCAAACAAACTTGAAATTTTTTAAGTCAAGTGCCCCAAACGCGAGATTCATATGCAAAATTCGCGTTTTAAGACCCAAACGCAGAGTTCACTATACTCGCATCTGAAGAACCCGAGACTTAGACTTTGAAGTCAATAAGCTCGCATTGTATCAAGTAATGTAAAAGGCGCGTTTGCAGAACAGGGACACGTGTAATCCCAAGAAAAGATTTCAGAAAGAGATTAGGAGACGGGGTCTCTTCATGGACGGGGACGACAGAACTTCAGAAAGACCGACCCTGGTCATAGCAAAAGTCAGTTCGTTCCTACCCGAAGAAGAATTCTTTAGATGTTGAGTTTCATTTGTCAAAGTGCAGCCGGGATAGCACTTAAAGCTATACTTTTTAATCTTGAAATCACTTAACAGTGATAATCTTCGAAGAAGATTGAAAGAAAGCATGGAAATTTTGGGTTCTTTTTGTTCTTCAGAACACATGCCCTCGAAGGGAAGGTGACAATCAAGATGATGTCCCTCAGAGCGAATGCTCGTAAAGGAAAACAGTCAAGATGAATGACTGTTAAAAGGCTGAGGCCTATTTATAGGCTCGCTGAAGGCCTATAATTAGTGGCATAAAAATCAAAGCCATCAGCCTTAATTCCTGCACGAATATCAAATCCAGTGTGGATGCGACATGTGAATTTTTACTCCAGAAAACACCAGAGATACAAGTCCCCAACCGTCAACACCGACTTGGCATTGAATGATTCAACAAAATCTTTAAGACGGATTGCATGCGATTCTTTAGAAATTGCATCCTGAAGTCTGCGTCCCTTCACAAGCGTGAAGGCTGCGTCCTGAAGTCTATGTCCTCCCAAAAGTGTGAAGTCTGCATCCTGAAGTCCGCATCCTCTCACAAGCGTGAAGGATGTGTCCTGAAGTCCGCGTTACTTCAACAAAGTGAGAACTACGTCTCCGTTTCAATGTTCGTATCTCTCCAATACAAAAAAAAAACAGAGAAAGTCGCGTTTCTACTTCAGATGGGGTCCGTGTTTCCAAGACAACATGACCTCTGCGTCTACAAGACTTGCGTTCAATCTTTACTTCTACAATCAGTTCAACAGTACACTGATATAAGCAGATGACTATTTTACCCCAAGTTCAACAGTACACCAACAATCAGCTCAAAGCATCAAGGAGATCCGGACTGCGTATCCAGATACTCATAACGATCATTTCTGGTAGCTTCAAAGAGTTTAATAATACACTCATGGAGACCAAAATTCAGAAAAGATCAAGCTCAAGATATCTCAGAAGATTGTTAGTCCAGTCTTGAGAGTATTACTGCTAAGAGAAAAGTCCAAAATATTTCAAAACCCGTCTCAGTCAACCACAGAGTTTTGAAAACTTTGGAGGGGGTCCTGTAGACTGTCTAAAAATCACCAAATACAAATCATCAGAGAACAGAGTCTTATCTCAGATGAGAGGTTAATTATAGCCACTCGTGTAATGCCAAGACACAGAACATAAAGTTCGCGCCTCAATATCAGTGCAGTACCAAGACGCGAGGGTCGAAGCCCGCGTCCCAGCTGCACTGCAATCTCAAGACGCAGAGCATGAAGCCCGCGTCTCGACATCACTGTAATCTCAAGACTCATAGCATGAAGCCCGCGTCTCAACATCACTGCAACCTCAAGACGCAGAGTTTGAAGCCCACGTCTAGCAAGGTGCGGAGTCGGCATCCAAAACGCGAGGCTCGAAGCCCGCGTCTGACTTCGGAGAAACTCTGCATCTCGGTTATGACTGCCATCATTACTGGGTCCATTACTGCCCACGTAATGAGGGAGTTAACCCCCATTATGGAAGATTTTTAGGGGACAGTTTTACCCCGAGACCCTATAAATAGCTCAGTTTGCTATTGAAGAGGGGTCAGAAAATTTTGGTGGATTTTGGAGAATTTTGATCAGAGCGTCTAACTGAGAAATACTTAAAAGTTTAACTCTTCTAATAACTTGCTGAGTACAAGTCTATTCTTGCCCCAAGTCTCTTTGAGATTTTATTGGACAGGAGCTGTGCTACTCCATCCATAGTCCGAAGAGAAGATTCCCAGAAGATTGTGACGTTCACCCGGTCAACAAAAAATAAGATTCACTTTCCACCGCTACATCAAGAACCTAGCATTAAATAAAGAGAAGATTTGAGCTCAAACATTTTCTCTCTCTTGCAACCAGAATTATTTGAGATTGTTGTAATCTTTCATTTGATTCAAGGAAATTTTATTACGATCCTCTAAATTTTTCCCGGACCAAACAATGGAGTGTAAGCATGATGGTGAGTGTGTGAAACATAATGTTTCCTTCGCGTTTGCCTCTTTGAAAATATAGCCTCTAATCTAGCCTTATCAAATTCACACTTTTTAAAACATTACTTAAAGTATTAATTTTGTTCTTCAAAGTGAAAACTTCATTTTCATCAATAATAGGAAATTTATCCTTACAAGAAATTTTATGTGCATCAAAATCCTTTTATGTGTTATGAAGTGTGGAAGATAAAACTTCTTTTTCTTTGAAAAGTACACTATTTGATTTTGGAGAAATTCATTTTCTTTTTTCATTTGTAAATATTTCTATTTGAGAAAATCGTAGTTGTTAAACAACTCTTCAAAAGCTTTACCTAACTTATTCATAGAGAGTTCACATTCATCAACATGAGATTCAGATGTTACCTTGGGTGTGTGCTTATTTGCCATGAAACACATACGAGCCGTGTCAACCTCTTCTTTGGATTCGCTTTTCGAATCCCATGTTGCCTTTAAAGCTTTCATCTTATATGGCTTCTTGAAGGTTGTGGGCTTTACTTTATTCTCCGGGCCATGATATGTCCGGGTTTTTAATAATTGTAGCAAACAATCTTCTTGTCCTCCTTGCCTTGCCATCTTCTCCAGTTGTTGACTTTGACATTGTTGTACATCCTCCTTACATTCTTGACTAGGAGGGAAAGATCTTCATCATCATCATCTTCTTCTTCATCTTCATCGAAAATGTTAAGAGTGAACTTGTAGGCTAGCATCTTCTTCTTTCATGGTGGCTTCTCTTCTCTTACTTTTCTTTCCATCTTATGGGTCTTGAGATTGTCAATAAGACTAATGAGCTTCATCTCTTATTTGTCATTTAGCTCCTTCAAAGTTGTAGCTGTCACTTCCCATGATGGTGAAAGAGCTTGGATGATTTTCCTCACCTTTTGGTCATTGTCTATTCCATCACATAAAGAAGCAATTAGTGATTTTAGTAAACTTAGTAATCATGTCATCAATGGGTTCATTTGATTCATAACAAAATTTTTATATTGGGAACACAAGAGATCAATCTTACCTCTCTTGACTTGTGATGTCCCCTCGTGCGTGACAAGCAAGTGTGACCAAATCTCATGGGCGGGTTTGCAATGAATTACCCTAGCAATATCATCATCATTCAAGGCTTGAAGCAATGCATAGTGAGATTTTGCATTAGCATCAAATTTCGTGATAGCAATTTTGGACCATGTTCCTCATTACTATCGGATACACTAAATGGTTTAGTCACTGCTTTTGCAACCTGACTTCCTAAGGATTGCAAGAAAACGATATATGGGAAAGTTAAGGCCTACAAACTTGGGTGGAATCTTGATTTCTTCGGCCATGTAAACTAGTGTAGTGAACAACCAAATAAGTGATTAGTGAGTGGCTCTCTCTAAGGTGGTTAAATCAAAAACTAGAGTACAAGGCTCTGATACCAATTGAAAGTACACCTAGATGGGATGAATAGGTGTAATGCTAATCTCATAGTCAATAATGCGGAAATACAATAGATAATAATATGAATGATGTAAATGGTCAACTCAAATCAAAAAGTGAAGTCAGATTCCTCATGAAGGGCTCTAGAACTTCTCCTCTATATTCTTCTAGACAGTGAGTTGAGGTGCTCAATTGCCTTCTTGATTTAGAGAGTGATGATATGAATAGCAAGTGAAATGAATGTAAAAACACAAGTACAAGCAATTAAAAATAGAGAAGAGCAAGAGAGAAAGCAATCACAAATACAAAAGATTTATTTCATGGGTCGATAACCAAGCTCTATGTCCCCGCCTTCACCGTGTGAAGGATTTCACTATCCACTAATGATCTTTCCACAAAGAAGCTCAACAAAGGAACTACAAGTTCTACACAAGATCGAAGTTACACAACTCCAACTCTCAATCCTCTACACAAGAGGTACACAAAGCCAATGAGATTTACAAGCTCTTGGTGACCGCAAAGATCACAAACAATCTCTTTTACAACTTCTTATAGTATTTGATGTAAGATGAAGCTCAAGAAGTTTTGAAAGAGAAAATCAGTTAAAATAAATCAATCTAAGAGCTAAAAACTTGCAGAAATTAGTTTTAAAATGAGAGCACTTGAAGTAAGAAAACTTGAAATCTTTTCTCTTGAATGAGCTTCAAGAAAACTTGACATATTTTCTCTTGAATAAACTTGATTTTTCAATTATTTTCCAAAAAGAATTATTAGTAATCCTTTATAAATGAACCTTACATATAGGTAAATGATAAAACACTGTTAGAAGAGCCTATCAGGTCATTAAGAGAAAGATTAGACCTAAAAAGAGCAAATATATTCGTTGGGGAAAAAAATCAAAGAAGCAGATTTTCAAAAACTAGCCGTTACTGTAGCTGTGCCAGAACTTCGGTCAATCGCCCAGTCGACCGATAGTTCAAATAGTTTGAACTAACCGTTGGTGTCGGTCGACCGCCTGGTCGACCGATCTCAATCGAGACCAAGCTAGTGCCAGTCGGTCGACCGCCCGGTCGACTGCTCGGTCGCCCGCCCGGTCGACCGCTCGGTCGCCCAACAAACGTACACGACATGCACAGGCTAAGGCCATGAATGGCGTGAGGTTCGATCGACCGCCCGGTCGATTGACCTAACCTAAAAACTTATTTTTTAAGTAAATTTTGAATTTAAACTTATTTTCAAATATTTTATAATAGTTAAAAAAAATATTTGGACAATACATAGTCTTAGGGATACATGATAGAAATAGGATATATATATTTTGAAAAAATATGGGACATGTATTAAACACCAAACTTTGTGAAATAATAAAACAAGAAAAACTAGATATTAAAACTCATATTTTGAAAACTTGTATTTTATGTGTGTGACTTCTTGAGCATCAATTCTACACCCTATACTTTAAACATACTATTTTCTTATATAAATTTTACATGTCTTCAAGCAATTTTCTAGTGGGCTTCTCCAAATAATCAATCTTGATTGTCCTAACTTGAATCCCATCCTTGAGTGGGTTTGAGACTTCAATATCTTTCTTTTGAGAAAGAAACCTTTGAATACTCTAGAACTCTGAAAAATACGTAAATACTTGAACTTGATTAGTACTAAATAACTATATAAGTTTTGTTATCATCAAAACAAGAAACTGGTGTTTGCAACATTGGGCCAAGACTATTATGGATCTTAGGATTAAATTTCATGGATGTAAATTTTTACTTGAAAATTTTTATGAAAGAATGGAATATAATGATAGTCTTGTCCTAATGTAGGCAGATATTGATGCTTCTATAAAAGTTGTATAATTATTATGAAACTACTTATGAAAATAAATAATTTTCTTCTTCATCTCAAACTTCTTCATCATTTAGGAGTAGAAGTTTATTATTTTCAGGTCTTTTATCAGCATCTAAAAATCTAGAAGCTCTAATACTTTAAATGAGCTTCATTATTATAACAAACGTGCCGCAACTCCTGAGATCAATCTAAGCTCAAAATTTGATAATTTTGATATTTTGGCACGGTGGAAATCACAATTATTAACTTCTCATGTGCTTTCCATTATGGTACGTGATTTACTAACCCCTCCGATATCTATAGTAGTATCAGAGTCTGCTTTTAATACAGGTGGTCGAGTGCTGATTGATACGAGAAACAATCTGGTGTCGAATGTAATCGAAATAACCATATACAGTAAGGACTGGCTGGATGCGGAAAAGAAAAGTCAGAATAAAATAATTGACGACCTCGTAGACGACCCTAGAAGATAAATGAAGACTTTATAATTTTTTTATTTATGAATGATAAAATGTTTGATGACTTGTAATTTTTTATTTATGAATGATAAATTTTAATATTTTTAATTTATACTTCAATTGTCTTTGATCCATTTATCCATTTTATTAGATTATTAATATAAAAATTATATTTTCATTTCACCACTTGTAATTTTTTTGTCAATTCACTTAGGATTTTTTGGGATTTTTTTAGATTTTTTGACTATTTTTAGAATTATTAGGATTTTTTTAATCTATGTAATAAATGGTCGGGCCGGATCGGGTCCAAGTCGGCCCGGGTCACGGGACAGACACGAGTTCCTAAAGGGAACTCGGGCCGAGCCGGTACCCATTTGGCCGACGGGGCGGGCTGTGAGAACCCGGGCTGGGCAGCACCCATTTTGCCAGTGGGGCGGGCTCAGCACGGCCCGCCCCTCCCCTTTGGCCCATCGTACTCGGGCCAGGCCGAGCCATATCCGTTTGACATCCCTACCTATTTGACAAGGAAAAATGGCCACGAAAAACTGATAAGTCAGGTTTCTCAAAGGAAATTGACAGGCTGAGTTTCAGCAAGAAAAAGGTTTAGCCCAAAATACATCATTATCCTGTTTGGTAGTATAAAGAAATCTGACACGAAAAGTGAAGCAGGCATGATGAGTGATGAAGTTACCCCCCGAATAAGCAAGCACTAGCAGTAAAAATAATTTCAACGGCTAGCTATTTGGTTCCTAATAGCCGTTGGAACCATCAGATAAAAAGAAGAGCACAAGGTCAAACACAACAAGAATCAGGCAAAAAAAAACAATATAACCACAAATTTGATAGCACCTCTACTCTGCCTCAACAACCCAAGGAAACAACCATCCAAAAATAACCAGCAGCTCTCACAACTAGAGAGCTGTAATAAAACACATACAATCGAATATAGCCACAAATTTGACTGCACCTCTACTCTGCATCAACAAACCCAAGGCAACAACCAGAGAGAAGATGACTTAGAACAAAAAAGATAATAGCACCTATAAAGAGCCAAGAGTACTATCAGAAAGCAGCAGTGCCCATAGAAAAGCCCCAACAACAACTGAGAGTAGCACAAATCATAGAGACCCACAATATCCTCAGATAGCAATAAAACCCACAAACAACAGCAAGAACAAACAAGAAAACAACACAAGAATTAATAGCCCCAAATCTTGCCTCAAATCACTATGTACAATGTGTATGAAGTACAATTACTGTAAGTCTCATATCTGCCCTGCTTTCTTCATTGTTAGCCATCCAAAAATATTTGAAATATGCTTGGTTGCTAACTTGAAATTAGGGTTGTCATCACTGTCTTGTATATAGTTTTTGAAAGCCCAAAAATGCACAAAGTATTAGGCATAAATAACCATCCTATCACTTGAGGTTGCTATTTGCTAATGTGGGCAACTCATCGTAGCTTTCTTGCCCACAATGTTCCAAACATATTATTGAAATATGTAAACCTGCAAATAAGCAAATAAGTAGATTAATATGATAAAGTAGCAAATAAGCAAACACCAGTTTAAATGTGTCTCCAACACATCATACACAAAAGTATAAAATAATACTACAAGCTAATTTGTTTGTTTACCATAAATTTGTTAAAAGTTATCACATTAAGGAAGCTAGTTAACCAATCAAGTCCACTTCATTTTTAGTGCCATCACCCCCATCCTCATAAGAGGAACTCACTATTCCCACTCTTGTAACTTATTGTGTTACTAGTGCGATTAGATCTTAAAGTGAAAACATTCAAGTTCAACACATTTTCTAGTTCATCTAAATATCTCTTTTGAGTTTTCAAAGACTTGGCAATGAAAAAAATCTAGCTGTCATCTCAGATTCAAATAACCTTGCAAAAGTTGTGTCTACAACTCTATCATCATAATCAAGATGACCATACACACATTAATTAGACAATTGAACAGTGCATTGTTCAAAAATTATTTGCCTAATGGCAACTGATATGTCTCCAACTTTGTCCACCATTGTCCTCATCGCATCCTCATCTGGTTGATGTTTCTTTTTCTAACTCTAGTAGAAGTAGTTGCACCATCACAAAGTAGATTTGGGATTCTTACTGGATTATTGCTCACACCGCTTCCTCCTTCTTTTGCTTGATCAATCATCTCCTCCGCTAAATCACCATCATCTCCTGTATCAGCGAAAGGAACATTCCTTACTTGAATTGAAAAAAAGAAAATTGCATTGAACCTTCAAAGACACTCTTTTTGAACTCTATGTTAGCAAAGTCATCTCCAATGATGAGCCTCAATTCATCAAAGTGCGTCAACGATTGGTTCACAAATTTCTTAAGCTTGGTATTTTTTTTTTACACAAATAAAGAATTAAATAGATTTTAAATATGCCCACAACTTTGAAATTAATGATAAATTGGAGAGGAAGTAATATTATTGTATACCTTATCCTATCTATCATATGAGATTGGGTCTAGAGCAATAATCTACTCCCTTAATCCCATCTGGCTCCACTAATATTGAAGCATATGCACATGTCTATAAATCGAGTCCTCAATCTCTTCATATGGTTGACAATGTTTGGTCCGCCGAAATTCACTCCAAACTTCTTATTCGCAGCACAGGTAACCATGGAGAAAGAAAAAGCCTTAAAAGTTTTATCAACTTTGTATCCTTGCCTTGCTAGTTCAAATAGGTATGGAATAACAAAGTCATAATGCATATCCTCTCATATTTTGTTTTATTGTGCCCTGATCTTCTTCCCAGTGTTTTTGTTCTTTGATTCGTTCACTGGGAAACGCACTTCTGGCTCATCTTTGTCCTTTGATTTTTATAGAACTTGTTGGAAAGAGAGAGATTATTGCCAAGGAAGTTGACATGAATAGCCGAGGGGTTGTTGAGGTGATCGCCAAGGAAGTCGACGACAAAGGCGAAGGAAACAGCAGCAGAAAATAATACAACGCAGCAGAACAGGTTGTGCGGTCGACCGGCCCGGTCGACCGCCCGCACAAGCAGAAGATCGGTCGACCGGCGCGGTCGACCGATGTGCACAACGTTCACAGGGAAAGAGCTCGGTCGACCGCCCGGTCGACCGACTGAAAGCACCCAACTCTCTGTTGGGCACCCAGTCGACCGACCGATCGACTGGTGGAAGGGTCGGTCGACCGCCCGGTCGACCGACAGTCGGATACGGGTAATTTCTGCTGATTCGAAAATCTATTGTATTTAAGGGCTGTTGTTGGTTTCTAGGGTTTGTATCTTGTAGAAAATTGAAGAGCTGGGATTTTTGCTGAAGCTCTCTTGCATTCAAAGAGGCTGTTAGCAATTGTAATCATCTTCCTGGTAATTAATCTTTCCATTGGATTGCCCCGAGGACATAGGCATTCAGGCCGAACCTCGTAAAGTTGTTGTTTGCGTTTTGTGCTTTCTTCTGGTGTTTGTTTTGTACTGTTGGGATTATTATCTGTGCTTGAGAGATTTGTGAGATCCTCAATAGGTTGTTGTCACCGTCACAACAAGTGGTATCAGAGCTTCCAGGTTTCGCTTGGGATTTCTGGAGATTCGGAGAGTTCTAGATCTGATTCGGTGGAGATCGTGTGTCGATCTCAGGTCAGAGGTATTGGTGTTCGTGGATCGTGTGTCGATCTCAGGAGGACGCAAGGAGGGCTCGTGAAATCTGTGGTGAAGTAGATCCGGAGAGAAACTCGATCTAGGGTTTCAAGGAAAAGGTAGAAAAATCTAATTTTTATCTAAAGTATAGATCTATTTCCAGTTGGTTATTCTTCCGCATAGATAGAGGATCAGAAATCTCATTGGCAGAAGAAATAGCATCAGTTAAGACAATGAATTCTCATCCGAGGATTGAAGTTGTCAAGTTCAACGGTACAAATAACTTCGGGATGTGGAGATGTGAGGTTATGGATGCGCTGAATGCATCGAACCTCGAGGATACTCTCCTATTGGAGAAGAAGAGGAACACGACCACTGATGAAGAGTGGGCAAAGATGAACAGGTCGGCATGTGGATTGATACGTTCATGTTTATCGCAAGACATAAAATACCTTGCACAACATGAGACGTCGGCGAAGAAACTGTTGGAAACCCTTGCGAAGAAATACCTTACTAAGAGTGTTGAGTCCAGGTTGCAGCTTAAGAAGCTGTATCAGTTTCGGATGAAGAAGGGAAGCACAGTGAATGAGCACATTAACCGATACACGAAGCTTCTTACAGACTTGGTAAACATGGATGTCACGATAGAAGAGGAAGATAAGGCGATCATCTTTCTGAACTCACTCCCGGCGGAGGAGTATGAGACATTCACTCTGACCTTCATCAATGGAAGGCAGACCTTTGATTATGATGAGGTGTCGTCTGCACTAACTAGTTATGAGACGAGGAAGAAGGAGAGACATCCTTCTAGGTCAAGCTCATCGGCGGAGGCACTGGAAGTAAGAGGCAGAAGTTCATCGAGGAAGGGCAAGGAGGTTAGAGGAAGATCTAAGTCCAGGCCGGGTTTCAGAAATCTGAAAAGGAATCAGTGTGCCTTGTGCAAGGAACTAGGACACTGGAAAGCAGAATGTCCGAAGGCCAAAGATAAGAAGGTGGAGTCAAAGACCGAGGCGAATCTCGCACAGGCGGATGGATCGGATGATGACTCTTCAGTGTTCTCTCTCTCTCGGTTACTACCCCTACTATTAGTAACTCAGATAGTGCTGAGTGGATCTTGGATAGCGGAGCCACCTATCATGTGTGCCCGAACAGGGCCTGGTTCTATCGCTTTAAAAAGCTGGATGGATGTTACACGGTCATGGGGGATGACCATCCGTGTAATATAGAAGGGATGGGTACAGTTCGCATCAAGATGGATGATGGGATAGTTCGAGAGTTGAAGGAGGTGAGGTATGTACCTCATCTCAAAAGGAATCATATCTCAGTTGGCACTTTGGAAGCATCGGGTATGGTGATATCTGTTCGAGATGGCGATCTCAGGATGATCAAGGGTTCGATGGTGGTGATGAAGGGCGTCCGCCAAGGCAACATCTACTACTTGAAGGGTAGTATGATTACAGATCAGGTGGAGACTTCGAGTTCTTCAGATGTTGGTGGCCCAGATGTCTGGCAAGGAAAGGTCGGACAGGAAGAAGAAGAATCTTTGCGAGCTCCTGCAAAGAAGGAAATGGAAGGTGCTGCTACCTGCAAGTCAGAAAGTGGACACAACGTTCTGGACAAGAAGAAGGTGATATTCAGCACCAGTACTCTCCACAATGAAGGTCTTCTTGATTGTGTTCACATGTGCATCCAGTTGAAGCCGATGATGTTTGGTGTGCTCTACGCAGACTTGGTTGGACCGTCAGTGGAAGACATGTAGACTAGATAGAGCTAGTCAGTTGGTGAGTCAGTGTTGACTCGTAAGGAAGTCTTCGTGAGGTCGTGAAGTTACGGAGGAGGAGCCACGGTATTGTAATCGGCAGGTATGGAAATTCTCCTAAGGTGAAGTGCAGGGAAGGCATGTGCGATGTTTTCTAGGAACAGTTGAGCTAAAGATTCCAAGCCGAGATCATGTGTCGATTTCGCCGAGATCGTGTGTCGATTTCGTCAGGTGATAGACTGGGGTAGCGTTGGAGATCGGCTCAGATTTGGAAAATCTTCGCCGAGGTGGAGAATTGTTGGAAGGAGAGAGATTATTGCCAAGGAAGTTGACATGAATAGCCGAGGGGTTGTCGAGGTGATCGCCAAGGAAGTCGATGACGAAAGGCGAAGGAAACAGCAGCAGAAAATAACACAACAGCAGCAGAACAGGTTGTGCGGTCGACCGGCCCGGTCGACCGCCCGCACAAGCAGAAGATCGGTCGACCGGCGCGGTCGACCGATGTACAAAACGTGCACAGGGAAAGAGCTCGGTCGACCGACTGAAAGCACCCAACTCTCTGTTGGGCACCCAGTCGACCGACCGGTCGACTGGTGGAAGGGTCGGTCGACCGCCCGGTCGACCGACAGTCGGGTGCGGGTAATTTCTGCTGATTCGAAAATCTGTTGTATTTAAGGGTTGTTGTTGGTTTCTAGGGTTTGTATCTTGTAGAAAATCGAAGCATTGGGATTTTTGCTGAAGCTCTCTGCATTCAAAGAGGCTGTTAGCAATTATAATCATCTTCCTGGTAATTAATCTTTCCATTGGATTGCCCCGAGGACGTAGGCATTCAGGCCGAACCTCGTAAAGTTGTTGTTTGCATTTTGTGCTTTCTTCTAGTGTTTGTTTTGTACTGTTGGGATTATTCTTTGTGCTTGGAGATTTGTGAGATCCTCAATAGGTTGTTATCACCGTCACAACAGAACTACCAGTTTCATAAGATGTGTGTCTCTCACTTTGAGATGACAATAGTGTCCCGTTGATTTGTGAAGATGGTCTCTGGGTTGGTGCTACAATCTCAGTTTGTAAGAATTGCATGAAAGTTTTAGGTGTAGAGGGATTTCCTCCAACCATCCCTGCATAGCCAAGTGCAGCGAGACTTCCTCCAACCATCCTTGCATAGTATGGATCCACTAGTTAAATGATACCCACCACCATTATATGGGGATTGTTGGCCCAAAGGTACAATCGTTTCTCCATTTTAATGATGACTTACTCATGAATATTATAGAAAACTAATATTTTTTTTTCAGTATTTATAAGTTTCAGGTTCTCTTCTATATCGGTTCATATTGAAGTCATGCTACGAAATCAAAATGGTGATACTCTTGATATTATGAAGATGATGTAATATAATATAAGTTTATTTTATTTTTGTAGAATATTAAAGTTTAGTATAAAAAGAAGAGCTCAAAGGATTATATATACACACACACACACTTACCTTAATCAAAAGTGTTGTAAAAATATTTTCAAAATAGTGTTTACTTTAAAATTTTAAAAGATAGCTGGGACTGTCGACAGTTTCTTGTTGAACTGTTAACAGGCCAAAAACTATTGACAAACTCTATGCAGAGAACAGTCGACAGAGGTTTCTCGAAAGTGGAGTTTTTAAAGATTTCATGGTGACTGTCGACAACTATAGTCGACAGCTGATACTACATATATTAGTATTACACTGTCGACATCGATAGGTCTCTTATTTTTTAAAGTAGTACATTAGGTACTGTCGACAGTCCTATTAAACTGTCGACAGTATATACGGTTTAGCCTTTTTGACTGTGTATTTAAAACGTGGTTTTATAGATTTATTCCATAATTAGAGATCTTAAATGACTATTTTCTCAAAACCTATATATATGAATATTTTCTTTAGATTTATTATTAGTTTTTGAGGTAAAAAATTATTAGCATCCTCTGAAAGAATTTTAGCGTTCAAAATTTCCTTTCTCCACTATATTTCTCACATACCGAATCCTTGAGCGTTAACCTCTCTTTACTCTAAACTATAAGATCTTTGTGAGAAGTTTGGTGATCTGAAGAAGATCATCTCTCCACTATTCAGTTGCTTGTGTACTTCTCTATCAAGAGAGAATTGGGAGTTGTGGCTCCCAAATCTTGCGGGATCTATTTTTGTAAAGTGTAATCACTGTTACATAGTAAAATCTTTCATTGCAGTGAAGGTGGGGACGTAAAACAGTGGCTCGAACCTCAAGAACAATTCTTCTTATTTGCGATTAATTCTCTCAGTTTGATTTCTCTAAACCTTTCTCTCAATATATATATATATATATATATATATATATATATATATATATATATATATATATATATATATATATATATATATATATATATATATATTGTGTTCATCTATTCTTACTAATTCAAGAAAGCAATTGCACACCTAAACTCTTTTAAAGAGGAATCGAAGAGCTGAAGTTCAGAACTCTTCATGGGATATTCGACTTCATTTCTTATTAGTGAGTTTTAGATCTGTGGTTCTTGTGCTTTAATTTTTATTTGTCATTGCTATAGTGTATTCACCTATTCACCCCCTCTAGGTGAATTTTCAATTGGTATCAGAGCAAGGACTTTTTTTTATAGGTTTCACCACCCAAGAATGATCCTATCTTGACCTAGCATATTACTTGTTATTCACATATACGTGGCGGATAACGTCAAGACCTCACCAAAGTTGATAGACTTAACTTTCCCATTTGAAAAGTTAAGATGACCATTTTCCTACAATCGTTAGGAAGTCGTGTTGCTAAGGCTATTACCAAGCCTTTTTCAGTTCCTGATGGTGATGAGGACACTTGGTCCGATATTACCGTTAAGGAGTTTGAGGCCATTGCTAAACCCACTATGCTCTTTTGCAAGCGCTCAATGACGATGACATTTCCAAAGTGATTAATTGCAAATAAGCATATGAGAATTGGAATAATCTTGTTGCTTCCCATGAGGGTACCTCTTGAGTAAAGAGAGAAGAGATTGATCTATTACGCTCTCAATATGAGAACTTCAATATGGATGACAATGAGATCATAGAGACATGATTACAAGATTTACAAAAATCACTAATAGTCTTTCTTTTTTAGGTGACTCCATCGACATGGATCAAAAGGTGAGAAAAGTTATACGTGCACCTTCTCAATCATGGGAGTTAAATCAACCACGTTGAAAGAGTTGAACGACAAAGAAGAAATAAATTTCATGACGCTTATTGGTAATCTAAAGACTCATGAGATGGAAAGAAAAGTAAGAGAAGATAAAGTACTACCAAAGAAGAAGAATATTGCATTCAAATCTTTCCAAATTCTTTTGGATGACAATGAAGACATTGACAATAAAGAAGATGATGATGAAGAGTTCTCCCTCTTAGTCAAAAATGTAAAAAGAACGTTTCACAAGAGAGGAAGATTCAACAACTATAGAAAGGCAAAGAAGCAAGGCAAAGATGAAAGGAGTAATGAAATATGACCATGCTACAACTGTAAGAAGCCCAACCACTTTATTGCGGATTGTCTCGAAATGAAGAACAAAGCTTCTTCCTCCAAGAAGCCTTTCAAGAAGAAAGTAATGAAGGCCACTTGAGATGATTCAGAAAGCGACTCCGAAGAAGATGTAGATTCGGTAAACATGTACTTCATGGCACAAGGAGAAACTTCTTCTAAGGTAACTTCGGTACCCACTCTTGATAATTTTGAATTTACTCTTGATGAACTTGGTTTTGCTTTTCAAGAACTTGATGAAAAACATAATTCTCTTAAATTTCAATATTCCAGATTGAAAAGAGAAAATAATTTTCTTAAAGAAAAATTGAGTGTGGTTTCAAAAGAAAAAGGAGAATTATTGATTTCATTTGAGAAAACTAAAAAGGATTTCAACGATTTCAAAATTGCTTGTAAGGGCAAAAGCCCTATGATTTCTTTAGAGAAAAATGAGTTTGAAGTTTTAAAGAAAAGGTGGATGTTTTGGATTCAAATCTTAAAACTTGTACTTTTATTAAAAGCAAAATTGAGTCTTTACTTTCAAAAAGGCACTCATTGCATACACCTCCCACCAAGCATGCTCACAAAGCACCACATTCACACCATCATGCTTTCATATATGCAAAAGTTTTTACTTGTACTCATTGTGATCGAAAAGGCCATTTAGCTAAATGTCGTTATAATAGATTAAATATGATAAATAGAAATAGTTGGGTTTGAAATACTATCGTCATGGACCGAAAAAGATTTGGATACCAAAATCAACACTCTCTACTTTTATAGATGCAGGTACACACCAAACCTTCAAGACGTAAGGAACGGTGGTACCTTGATAGTGGTTGCTCAAGACATATAACTTGAGATATTAATAATTTTAGAACACTATCAAGGTCAAAGGAAGGTGGCACTGTCACCTTCAGAGATGATTCAAAAGGACACATCATCGGTTACGGTAATGTGAAGATTAGTACATCTCCTACTATTGAAAATGTCGCTTTAGTAAATAGTTTGGAGCAAAATCTTTTAAGTATTAGTCAGCTTTGTGATAAAGGTTTTAAAGTCATCTTTGATTCTACTACTTGTGTAGATGTGGATGATAAAAATACTTGCATATTTTTTGAATTTAGAGATAACAATGTTTATATTATTGATTTACTTAATCTTGATTGCAATGCAAAATATTTTTTGGCTTTAGATAAAGACTCTTGGCTTTGGCATAGAAAACTAGGACATGTTACTTTTGATCATCTAGCCCGTATTAGTTCTAAATATGTAGTAAGGGGCATTCCTAAATTGAAGTTTGAAAAAGATCATTTATGTCATGCATGCGAATATGATAAACAAACAAAATTATCTTTTAAATCAATTAAGAATGTCATGACTACTTGTGCATTAGAATTGATACATATAGACTTGTTTGGTCCCACTCAAGTTAAGAGCTTAAGTGAAAATAGATATGTATTTATTTTGGTCGATGATTTTTCGGGATTTACTTGGGTTTTCTTCTTTGGACACAAAGATGAAACATTTTTGTTTTTCAATGGATTTTGCGAAAGAGAGAAAAAGAAAAAGATTTTTCGATTGTATATATTCATAGTGATAGAGATGGTGAATTCATTAACCACTCTTTCATTACCTATTATAAAGAATATGAAATGAAGTATGAGTTTTCTTACCTGAGAACCCCACAACAAAATGGGGCAGTTGAAAGGAAAATCGGACTCTTCAAGAGATGGCAAGAACCATGATAAATGAGTATGACCTCCCTCAATATCTATGGGCCGAGGCTGTCAATACTTCATGTTATATTAGTAACAAAATTTATTTTTGAAAGAATTTTGAGAAAACTCTTTTTTAGAGTTTTCACTTGAGAAGCCAAATGTTTCGTATTTAAAAGTTTTCATTGCAAATGTTTTGTTATGGATATAAGAGAAGTTTTAGATAAATTTAAATCAAAGATTTTTGAAGGTATTTTTGTTGGTTATTCTTCAAATAAAGCTTATAAATTTTCAGTAGATCCATTTTGACTATCGAAGAATCTATAAATGTCAAATTTGAAGAATCTAATAAGTTTGTTAAGAATATTGTAGATGTTGAGATTAATTCCTTAGGTGAAGATTTGGAGAAAACTACACTTAAGGAAGCTCCCATTCGAGAAGATTTCAAAGATGAAGGATCAAGCAAAAATAATAAAAAAAAATATCTACAGAAACAAGTTCAACTTCTTTCAAAAGATTGGAAATACGTCTCAAGTCATCCAAAGGAACTCATCATTGGTGAAGTATCTAAAGGAGTATCCACTAGATTTAATGCTTATAATTTACGTGATTTTGTTGCTTTTATCTCACATATAGAGCCTAAAATATTCATGAGGCCGAGGTTGACTCCTATTGGTTACTTGCTAGCAAGAGGAGCTCAATCAATTTGAACGTAACCAAGTATGAAGACTTATTTCTAAACTCCAAGATAAACCAACTATTGGCACTAAGTAGGTGTTTAGAAACAAGCTGGATGAGTCATGTACCATTATTAGAAACAAGGATAGGCTAGTTGCTTAAGGTTACAATCAAATCGAGAGAAACGATTTTGAGGAAACCTTTGCACCGGTTGCACGGCTCGAAGCCATCAGAATGACTCTAGCATATGCATCATATAAAAATTCACATTATATCAGATGGATGTAAAGAATGCTTTTCTAAATGGATTCATGGAAAATGAAGTGTATATTGAACGACCCTCCGGATTTGTTGATCATATACATCCCGACTATATATGCAAGTTAGATAAAACCATTTATGATTTAAAACAAGCTCCAAGAGCTTGGCATGATAGGCTTAGTAATTTTTTTCTCAACAAGGGTTTTACTAAAGGTAAGATAGATACCCCATTGTTTACTAAGTATATTGATAAAGATATCTTAATTATTTAAATTTATGTAGATGATATCATATTTGGTTCTACTAACAATAATTTATATAAAGATTTTGAAATTTGCATGAAAGAGAATTTGAGATGAGCATGATGGGCGAACTCTATTACTTTCTAGGACTTCAAATCAAGTAAAAGGAGGATGGGATCTTCTTGAATCAAGCAAAATACATAAAAAAAGTTGATCAAAAAGTTTGGGCTAAATTCAAAACCTTGCAAAACACTCATGGCCCCCATTACAAAGCTTGTCAAAGGCGACCATGATATAAAAGTATATAGAGGTATGATTGGTAGCTTGTTGTTTTTAACGGCAAGTAGGCCGGATATCATGGTTAGATTTTGCTTATGTGCTCGTTTTCAATCATGCCCTAAAAAATCACATTTAATTGTGATAAAATATATTATTAGATACTTAAAGGGCACAATCAATATGGGTTTATGATATCCAAGTACCGATTAATTTATAATGACAAGTTATTCGGATGCTAACTATGGGGGTTGTAGAGTGGATAGAAAGAGTATAAGTGAAACATGTCAATTTCTCGACAATTGTCTTGTTTCATGCTCCTCTAAGAAACAAAATTCAGTAGCACTCTCAACCGCCGAGGCGGAGTATGTTGCAGCGGGTGCTTATTGTGCACAAATACTGTAGATGAAACATACTCTACTCAATTATGATTTTCATTTTGATTATGTCAAGATTTTTTGTGATAACATTAGCACCATTCACATGACGAAAATTGCAGATCAACATAGTAAAACCAAACATATTGAGATTAGGTAACATTTTCTAAGAGATCACTTTGAAAAATGAGATATTGATATAGATTATGTACTTACTTCAATGCAATTAGCGGATATTTTTACAAAATCAGATTTTAATCAACTTACGTTTATGTGTGGTGAATTAAATCTATGCATTATAGACAATTAAGTTTCATGTTTACCGTTTTAATATTCATGTCTTTGGCTATTTTTATTTTCATTTTTTCTCTGTTTAAATTCTGTTTCACTGTCACTATTGACAGTCAGAAAGTACTTTCGACAGTCAGAGAATATATATCAGCTTTATCTCTTTCTGTCGACAGTCAATCAAATCGTCGATAGACGACTATCGATAGTATTAACAGTTACAGTAAAAATTAAGCTATTTAATCCTCTTCGCCACTTCATTTCTTCTCCCCTCTTCTCACTCCTTCGACTTCTCTTCTCAAAAACTCCTAATCCCTGGCTCTCTCTCTCTCCTAAGCAGGCCCCTCAGCTTCTTGAGTAGAATCAACATCCCCTACATAATCTCTATTTTGATTGGGTAAGATTCTCTTCTTTCTCCCATTTCTATTTCAATTTTAGCCCTTCATTTTTTTTGCTTCATCATGTCTAAGAGATATAGAACTAATGTTAGATCTTCTAGGGCTTCTAGGTTGTTTTCTATTAGATCTAAAAAATCTGCTATTCCCAAAACTAGGACTCCATCTAATTTGAGATTTGTGAACAACATTGCTCTAGAGAAATTCAATACTAGATTTTCTGAGAGATCTGTTCTCTCTGGTAAGCCCATCAATTTTGCTAGTTTTCTGAGTATCATATTGAGGATCTATTTGTTAGACTAGGTTGGAAGAAATTTCTTGAGATAACTTAGAAAATCTACCCAATCTTGTTCAAACTTTTTATGCCAATCTTACATAAATGAGGATAATATTGTTCACAGTTTGGTTGGTGGTATTGATGTCACTCTATCAGCTGATGATATAGCTCATATTTTAGCCCTTCCTAGTGAAGGTTTTGATGTTTTCTCTGAGAATTTGAACTCTTTTGATTTCTACCCTGAGGGGGAACTCATGAGATTGTCTCCCGGCTTATCCACAGTAATGGTAACCCGTATCTCATATTGAATGACAAGGTCTCTCTTCTCAACATCCCTTGTCAAATCTTAGCTAAGATTATCAAGCTGAATATTCTTCCTATGTCTGGAGAATATAGTAAAATGAGAGGGTGTATCACTCTCTTAATTTACGGTATCATCAAAGACTTTTCAGTTAATCGTCCCAAGCTAATATTTGACAACATGACTGCTGACAACTTTAAGCATAGGAATTTACCTTACAGTATAATCTTAACTATTTTCTTTGACTTTTGGGGAGTTGACCTATCTAAAAAACCCTTCATTTCTCCTCATAGAGCCTTCGATAGGAGCTTTCTTAAATGTATATTGAGTCATATCTCTAAATCTGCTCAAGATGTTTCTTCTGATGAGGAAGAAGACATTCCTATACTTGAACTCCAATATCTCCTCTTGTCCCTCCTACAGATCCTTATTCCACACTTCTTGCCTCTGTAATCCATCTCACTTTATCTCATAATCAACTCCGTGATGAATGTAATATCCCTAATCTAAAATATTGTATTTTTATTTTTCTAAAGTATTTATTTTATTTTACTGGTGATTTTATTATTATTTATTAACTTGAGTTACAGTACAAATTATTTTAAGATAGTAAATGGTATTTTGGCCTTATAATTATATTTAACATTATTAAGTATTATCATTTTAATTACTAACTAGTATTTTTTTCATTACTATGTTACTAGTATTATTATTGTAGTTGCTATTATTGTTAATATTGATATTGTTATTATTCTTATTCATATTGTATTGTTTTAGTTATTATTATTAATGGTAGTATTTTTATCAAGTATTATTAGATAAGATTTTTAATGTTAATAATTTTATTATTACTATTGTTGGTATCATTATTGTAATATTATTGTTAATTATTATTATGATATTGTTAATCACTATTAGTAGTATTATTATTTTCATTCAAGCTCAATAAGTTCAACCCATTCTCCTTTTCCTTTTGTTTTCTTTTCCTTTCTATGCTAAGCCCGCGTGAGTCAAGCCCACTTCTTTATTTTCATCTCTTTCTATTTTTCTTCAAGCCCAAAAACTAAGCCCATAAGCCCAACATTCTTTTTTCTTATTCTTCATACTACTTATTTCTTTTAACAAAAGCCCAATAATATATAACCCATTACCATTGAGATCCTTATCCATTTAACCCAAAACCTAATCCCAATCCAAATCCTATCATACCAAATCTTTTCATAAATCTCAACTAATCCTAATCAAATCCCAACTACTAAATTAAACAATCTAAATCTAGTTGGAATTTAGGTTTCTAAAATATCTTATATCCTATATAAAGAGCCAATCTCCCCACTTTTATCTTTTCCTTCTCCTCTCCTCAAGTGAATCATGAACGAAAAGGGCTTCGAGATACAGAGAATGAGGAGAAAGTAAGGAGAGATTGAGGAGAAAGTAAGGAGGAACAACTCAAGTAAGTAGATCCAACTTGTGAAATTAAATTTAGTTTTTCTTAAAATTAAATTAAATTAGAACCAAATAAATAAATTATTAATCTCAATAATCTGTTATTCAACTTATCTATACCCATATGACAAAACTCACCGTAATATATTTAATGGTTCCTAGAAATTTACCTAATATAATTTTTATATAATCATTATTTTAATATTCCACAAAATTTTGATTTGAGCAAATCAAAATCCAAGTAAGTAATTTATTTGATATAAATTGTTTATTAAAATCATGTCCATACTTTGACCTCTATGAATAATTTTATACATCAAAAACTCAATCTAAAAATCTAATTAAAATACATGTGTAGATCTATCAATTTATATTTACATATTTTTTTCAAAATTTTTATAAAGAATTTTCAAAAAAATATATTTAACAGGCTGGACCAGACCCGGCCTGGCCTAAGTCTGGCCTGTCTGGGCTACTAAGAGAGGCCCAAAAAAGAAGGGAAAAGATTAAAAAAAAAAAGTGAATCATGGACCAGACCTGGGCCTGGCCTGGTCCGGCCTGGGCCTGAGGGGCCTAGGCTGTTACATGCTTATAAAAAAAAAAGAAGAAGAAGAAGAAGAAAGGAAGAAAGAATAGATAATTTGATGTTAAAATAATTAGTTAAAAATATCAAAATAAAATAGAGAAAAATATAAATAATATTCTACAACACTTCTACTTTCTAAGATAAATTTTCTTTTAGATAAATACCAAAATAAATTAATTCAAATCACCCACTTTAAAACCATTTCTCCTTAATGGTAAATCTAGGCCCGTTAAGTATTTTAATGATTTAAGCCTATTAAAAATTCAACAAAAATTAAAAATTGGTTTAAATTAAACCTACTAAATTCATTAACTTCATAGGATCATATTTCCAACCTTAAGCTAATTAATCAAGATTTAAAAAATAAAATAAATAAAGTAAAATAAAATAAAAGATCCTACAATTTCTATTGAAATGAACTATGTAGATTTATCAAGGCCTTATAATTTCAGTGCTTTGGACTTGCGATCGAGTTCAGGTGAGTGTTTCCTTTCTTTATTTAATTTTATTAGTGAGTGTTTCTCTTCTTTATTTAGTATTATTTAATTTTGTTGTGAGTGTTTCACTTCTTTGTTTAATTTTATTTAATTTTGTTGTGAGTATTCTCTTTCTTCTTCAAGTAAATAAGAATTTTGTGAGTGTTTTCTCTTCCTTCTATAATTCTATTTTGTGAGTGTTTCACCTTGTTGTTTAATTTATTTAATTGTGTTGTAAGTGTTCGTTCTTGTGCAATTCCTTATTCACCGTTGTCGTATGCATTTACATGTTACACTTATCATTTCATGTGACTTTCTATTATATTTTATCAGTTTGATTACTTGTACTACTTCATGAGACATCCATGATTGTTCACTTTATTTACGTAGTTGATAGGAGCTTGTATCAGTGCCATTTCATGTATTGGTAGTTTATCGTTGTTGGGTTAGGCCAAGTTTCTATACACCTTAGACTGTGACTTCACTCAGCTCGATTTTGAGGTTGATATAATTGGTATTAGTTATCAGATTTTATATTCATATATTTGGTGATTATTTCTGACCGGGACTCTTTTGGATATTGTGGACAAGTATATATAACTATATTGTCCATGTTACCATTAATTACTGGGAAAATAATGTTTCACGGTAACAATACCCGCATGTTATACTTGTTACCTATCCTGTTATACCGGTATCCTATTCACTGATATTATATATTCCTGTTATACCGGTATCCTAATTACACATGTTGATATTGTTACCGTGACTACCATCGAGTTATCCCAGTGATTAAAGTAACATGCATATTAAGTAATCTTGATAAACTAATAACATGATATTAAACAACTTACACTGGGATTGGGGAGATTGATGGAGGAGACAGCGTCTGTATTTTGGGTGGACCTAGGATTTAGGTTGCGTAGCCGAAACAGGGTTCCACTGTAGGGTTCCCATGGGGTGACTGACACCCCGTCATGTTTCCTATTTCTATTATACATGTTATACATGTACCTATTCCTGTTATACATGTTCCTGACTACCTTGCGATAGGTCCTGGTTCAGCGCCAGGAGTCTGGGCCGTGGTCCCGGGTATACACGGGACCCACCTAAAACACAGACAATATCTCTAACCGATCAGTTTCAATAACTAAGGACCTCGATTGGCATGTGTGGTAGGCGTAGTATGGGATGCGTCTATTACATATGGCAATTGGTGTTCGCTGACATAATTAATAATGATAAACTGTTAATGTATTGTGACTAACCATGATCACCCAACTGTATATACATGTATAAACTATGATAGATATAGGATTGTACATCAAACTAGTGACATATGCTAGGTTATACATTATGACATCAGTTGTTTGTTTACAGTTGTTTTACCTGTCTTTTATCTGCACCCTTATTCATATTATTATTATTCAGTTATTTGTTTATCATGTTATTTAGTTATCCTATGTTTGCAGTTATCTTGTTATTATTCTGTGCACATTGTTTATATACACGAGCAGTCCTCTTCACACACACACTCATTAGATCGCTCCTGACGACCCTGGATTCGCACGTCTAGGGATTTTTGGACACCTTCTTATGTTGTTTAGGTGTTCGTGTGATCGTACGCTTCGCGAGGAGCTGGAGTCTCTCTTTTCTTGATTATAGGTATTCTTATTCTTTTGTTCATGTTATTTCCTGATTCTATTTATATCGCATCCAGTTGCCATTTTCTTTTCTTTATTCATCTACTATCATTGTGTTATATATTTATATGTAATATTGCAGTGATATTGATTTATCATAGTAGATTTTATAGCTCGTTCAGGTTACTTTAGGCTTAGCGTGTATGCGTGGGGTATTTTCCTCGCGTATATACGTCGCCGACCTTCGTTGCGACTCTGTTTTCACGTATTTTGAAAAACGGGGCGTGACACTTTTATTCCACTACCGCCACTTTGCATTCTCACAGAGACTTGTTGAGCAGTATCTCACTCAGATTCAACATTACTTGGGCTATGAGATTCCACTTCCATCTCAATACATTCATCCATTTCCTTCTACTGACCCTCCATTTCCACCACATGACCTGTGGCCTACTCCTGCTGTTGACCGTCCACCTCAAGAGATACAGATCCTGCTGAAGGTGCCTCCAATTCTTTTTGTTTGATGACAAAAATGGGGAGAACCACTCAAGACGGCATACATTATATTATCGTTTGGATCTTGCATTTTATGGATTTATGTATCTTTATTATGTCCATGTACAAACTTGCTTGTTATGTTCATGTTTCAGTACTTGTTATGTCTATGTTTTAGTTTGAACTTGGTATTGTAAAAATTCTTTTTATAATATGCAATCTATTATGGTGTCAAGTTATCTAATTGGCGGTTGATGGTATGGATAGATGGTGGATTTGTTTTTTCAACCATATTGATTTATATTATGATTCATGTATGCAAATTATTGATGGTATATATCATATTCAACCTAGGCATCATTTCAGGGGAGTTTATTCATAAATTCATTTTCCAAAAAATTCATGAGTTTTATTGTCATCAAAAGGGAGAGATTGTTGGCCCAAGAGTACAGTCGTTTCTCTGTTTTAATGATGACTCACTCATGAACATTTAAGAAAAATAATAAATACTTTTCAGTGTTTATAAGTTTCAGGTTCTCTTCTATATCGATTCATATTGAAGTCATGCTACGGAATAAAAATGGTGATATTCTCGATATTATAAAATTGAGCATGGATGTAATATAATATAAGTTTATTTTATTTTATATTTATAGAATATTAAAATTTAGTATAAAGAGAAGAGCTCAAAGGATTTTACACACACACTCTTACGTTATATCAAAAGTGTCTTAAAAATATTTTCAAAATAGTCTTTACTTTAAATTTTTGAAAGACAGCTTGGACTGTCGACAGTTTCCTGTTGAATTATCGACAGGCAGTCCAAGGATGTCGATAGACTCTATGCAGAGAACTGTCGACAGGGGTTTCCCGAAAGTGGAGTTTTTAAAGATTTCATGCTGACTGTCGACAGCTATATTGGACTGTTGATACTTGATACTGCATTTTATCAGTATATGACTGTCGATAGTCTCATTGAACTATCGACATGTCTCTTATTTTTTAGTGCAGTACATTAGGTATTGTCGACAGTCCTATTACACTGTCGACAGTATATATGACCATTTAGCTTTTTTGAATGTGTATTTAAAACATGATTTTATAGATTTATTCCATAATTAGAGATTTTAAACAACTATTTTCTCAAAACCTATATATATATATATATATATATATATATATATATATATATATATATGAGTATTTTCTTTAGTTTTATTATTACTTTTTGAGGTGAAAAACAATTAGCATACTCTGAAAGAATTTTAGTGTTCAAAATTTACTTTATCCATTATATTTCTCATATACCGTATCCTTGAGCTTCAACCTCTCTTTACTCTAAACTATAGGTTCTTTTTGAGAAGTTTGGTGATCTAAAGAAGATCATCTCTCTGCTGTTCAGTTGCTTATGTACTTCTCTAGTAAGGGAGGATTGAGAGTTGCGACTCTAAGAACTTGCAGAATATATCTTTGTAAGGTGTAACCACGGTTACATAGTAGAATCTTTCATTGCGGTGAAGACGGGGATGTAGAGCAGTGGCTCAAACCTCGAGAATAATTCTTTTTGTTTGTGATTGATTCTCTGAGTTTGCTTTCTCTAATTTTTTCTCTCAATATATATATTGTTTATATATATATATATATATATATATATATATATATATATATATATATATATATATATATATATATTGTGTTTATCTATTGTTACTACTCCAAGAAAACAATTGCGCACCTCAACTCTTTTTAAAGAGGAATCAAAGAGAAGAAGTTCAGAGCCCTTCGCGGGGTATTCGACTTCATTTCTTATTAGTGAGTTTTAAATTGGTGGTTCTTGTGCTTTTATTTTTATTTATCTATTACTGTAGTATATTCACATATTCACCCCCCTTAGGTGAATTTTAAGGATGAGCTTCCCGCTAGACTCATGTTCATCCCCATCATCATTTGGTTAATGGCCCCATACCCATACAGTTGGCTTGCTTAAGTACTAGGGCCCGTAAAGCCTCCTGTAGGTGGCGGTACTTTAAACCTGGAGGCCTAGGAAGAAAACTCTGTGAACCCTACTATGAGTCATCCATAAAGTATGATTAGCACAATTTTATATCATTTTTGTACTCTTTTATATCTATTTTTTTGTATTTAAATAATGGTATTTGAATATTTTTAGTGATTTTTGCAGACAAAACTATTAGGAGAAAACTAGAGCACAAAAGCTTGTTGGCCCAAAGGCCCATCATAATTTTGATGATGATTAACTCATGTAATTATAGTACTAATGATCTTGTGATATTTAAGTTACAGGTTTAATCAAGTTAATAACAATAATATTAGCAATAACATTAATAATAGTAATTAAGAATAATAACAATAATAATATCAATAATAATAATCACAATGAAATAATATTAGTAACAAAACCACTACTAATGTAACAATTAATAATAATAGCAATAGTGATAATAATAATTAGTAATTAAAATATTAATAAGTAATAATAATAAATATATATATATAAATCCAAATTAACATTTAATCTCTCCAAATAATTTGTATAATTAATAATATTAAGTCATAAATCAAGTTAATTAATAATAATAAATAGAATAATAAGTAAAACAAAAAATAAATACTTAGAAAATAAACATGCAATATTATTAATTAGGGATATTACAGTCCATGGGGCCCAAAAAAATACCGCTTTCCAGCTATTTCCTGATCAAATAAATAGCCCGTTGGCAGAGCCGAGAAGCTTGAAACTTAGACTTTTCATAATCCGATTTGCTCTGAGCACTGAGTCCATTGCTGTTTTTCAATAAAGGTTAATAACTACAACAACTTGACGTTGAGATTTTTCATAATTCAATTCTCATCATTTAGTCAAGGTCCAGCGCATCAGAGAAGTGATGAGTCTTTTATAGTTGATTGCATTAAAATAGTAAAATAATATAGATTAAGATATATAGAGAAAGTTTTGACAGAGGAATGTTATTCTTGATTCAAGCCTTCGAGTTAGGGTGCAAATGGATTGGACGCAAATCATATATGACATTTATCATATATTTATTGCTTACCAATAACGAATACAAACTATCAGGTGAAAATGAATCCTGATACCGATCTAATATGAGGGAAACTAATACAATTATGGATCACCAAAAGATACAATCATCACTTATCTTAACCCAAATTAAAATCTGTACTTTCGATTTCACTTATCGTAACATTAAGAAAGAGTTACCTAATATAAATAACTTATCTGAACTATTTACAAAAAAATGAGTTAATTATGCACTTTCTTTTCATGAACTAACTATATATAATGACTTAGAAAGATTATATTTAGCGGTGCTTCGGATATGGATCAGAATATGACATTTATTATTCCTGTAACATGGATATGAATGTGAAAACAAATATTATTCAGAAAGAAAACTCTTACTTGTATCTGTAAATCACCTAGAGGGGGGGTGAATAGGTGATAATGCTAATCTAAAAACTAAATGCACTAAATGCGGAAGCTTAAAACAAATTTGCAATCACACTTAATACAACACACAAGTGTAGCCGAATTCCCCGTGAAGGGCTCTGGACTAACTCCTCTTGATTTCCCTAAATATGGGTTGAGGTGCTATATGAAGCTCTTGTGGTTAAGTACAAGTGAGGCACACACAAACAAGCCAAGCATATAAGGATGATAAGCAGTATGAAATAATGCAAGGCAACACAAGCAATATGAATGATATGAATGAAGAATGATGCTTTACACAAAATAAAGAGAGAGAGAGAGTTAAGAGACAATGGATCAAACGCAAACACAAAGATATGTTCTGAGGTTCGAGCCCCTAGCTCTACATCCCCGCCTTCACCACCGTGAAGGATTTCCAATCCACTATCTCCCACCGAGGGAACCTCCACCGAGGAGGATTTGTTACAACAAAGGGAGTACCAAACTCCTCTCTCAAACACCGCCTCACAACCGAGGGGTAGGCCCGTAGCCAAATAACCACAACACCTCTACCGAAGAGGGTTACAAACCAAACTCCACCTCTCACTAGAGGGAGCAAACCACAATCTCCACCTCTACCAAAGAGGGAGCAAACACCAACCCAATATAACAACCTCAACCTCTACCAAAGAGGGAGCAACTCAAGAAATCAAGGGTTTACAATAAGTGGTATGTCTCAACCACAAACCTCTTTCCTTTTTCCACGAAACAATGATCCTAATAGAATAGGATAGATGATAAGCTCAAGTGTGGAAAACAAGTGTTTTGATCAAAGAAGAACTCTTGGGAAAATACCAAATAGATATTGAAATGAAGAACAATAAACCAATTTCCCAAAAACCTATTTTCTTTGAAAATAACAAAACACTTAAAACAAATAAGATGAATCTTTTTGCTCTTTAAACTCTTTTGAAAACTTGTTTTTAAAACCAGAGAGTAGGGAAAATTTTGCTCAAAAAATCTTGGCCAAAACCCTCAAGAAATGGGGTTTATATAGGCCAAAACAGAAACTAGCCGTTAGGCTGATCTGGCAGCCTGACAGGCCTAGCGGTCGGCCGGCCGGCCGACCGCCAACGGTCAGAAAAGTGACCGTTGGGGCAACCCGGTCGACCGTCCGGCCGACCGCCCAGATACAGAGAGCAGACTCTCTGATCCGGTCGGCCGCTCGGCCGACCGCCCAGATACAGAGAGCAAAGCTCTCTGGTCCGGTCGGCCGCCCGGCCAACCGTCCCTGTGTCTGCCAAACGTGCACAAGCCTGTGCACGTCGGTCGACCGCAAGGGTCGACCGGCCTTTGGTGCGGTCGACCCGTGCGGTCGGCCGACCTGGCCTGTCAGCCACAAATCTGGGACAGAAACGCATGTTAAAAATATTTCTAAAAATTCTTTTATCTCTTGTAAAACTATCCAAAAATAGTTTTATCTTTTTGCATTGATATGTAAACATGTGATAAATATTTTAGCTCAAATATGAAGCATATGAAACTATTTTTGTGTCTTAACATTTTTACCAAAAACCAAAACATGTATTTTATCAAACTTTTGATTTTTCAATACATGAATAGGAAAGTCAAAATAAGTTTGTATAGGAAGTTTAAGCATGCATGTATAACTAGAATACATCTATTATACATATAAATCATTTAAACTTGTTTTGATCAACTATTCATGAAAACAAATATCGGTTAAACTAAAACCGAAAAACCATATCCAAACATAAAACGTGTGTGTTGTGCACTTGAGCATATCAACTATTCTTATCTTTACAAATGGATCTAAAACACACTAAACTAGGATACCTAAGTCTTCTTGACGATCTTCAATCTTCAAGCCGACTCGATCCAAACCGTGATCCACGAGCTAGGCTATGTATGATCTTGATGCTCGGCCCTGGAATCACTATGTGAAAGCTTCCAAACTCCTCTTTTTGAAGCAATCACCAACTAATATCTTACTTAATGATCTGTAACTAAAATCACAAGATAATTAGTAAACATAACTACATGAGTTAATCATCATCAAAACTAGAGAGGAAGGCCTCCGGGCCAACAATCTCCCCTTTTTGATGATGACAAAACTCATGGAGTTATATATGCATGGATTAAAGTTAAGCTTCAAAGAAGCTCCCCCTTAACTCATGCATAAAACAAATAAACATAAATATGCAATAAATGACAATGCATAATCATGCATAAACAATAAATGGCTCTAGATACCAATGAAATGTTTAAAAACAAAACATGCTCTAGATACCAATTAAAATTAAACTAAATTAAACTTAATATATGCAAAACATAAATATGCATATATAAACCAAAATCTTTCTCCCCCTTTTGTCAATCATCAATAAAGGGGTAAAAGCCAAAACAAAACAAAATCTTCTCACCCTTTTTAATACAAAGAAACAATCAATAAGGGGTAAAAGCAAAACCAAATCAATAAATTTTTCTCCCTCTTTTTTTTTGAAACAACGAATCAATAAAGGGTTAATAAAAATATGTTCTCCCCCTTTTTGTCTAAAACAAAAACAAAACCAAATAGGGGTGACAATCAATTAAGATATCAATTGAAAATATGTCAAAGTAGCATCTTGATACCAATTGAAAGTAAACATAGATCAATAAAATAAATGGTATATGCGATATACATTCATGAAGAGGAAGATGTGAAGCTTCCCTACATAGATACATTACATGAAGGAGGGATGACAAGCCTTAATTCACATAACGTACACTATGTAATACATAAGAGGAGATGTGAAGCTCCCCCTACACACGTGTACCACATAAAGAAGAGATTGTCAAGCTCTTCAATACAAGATACACTCATCATGAATCTATATGTAGAAGAGATGTTAAGCTCTCCTTGCATATATGCAATATAAATCAAAACTTTTGAATTTTTCTTTAAACAAATTTTGAGATACCAAATTTTAAAAACATTCAAATAAACATTTTGATATCAAAAGAGAGTATTTTTCTTTTTAAGTATATGATATCAATTTAAAATTTATATTTTCTATCATAAAGCAAGGGAGTGGAAATACAAATACCAAATTGATATGGAAATGAAGAACATGAAATTTTCTCCCCCTTTATGAAATACCAACAAAAACAATGCATAGGCTTGAAATGAGATACCAATTGAAAAGCAATTGAAAACTAATCAATTGAAACAAAGTTAAAGCTCAAGCACTAGCATAAACAAGATTTTGTGCTTAAGGATATAGGGATATAATAAGCACAAATAAAAAATATATATGTATGAAAAATAGATACCAATTGAAATTAATATTCTTTAAAATGAAAGCATACATACATACAAACATATATGAGTATACAAGAAAGGTCAAAATTGATACCAATTGAAAGAGTCCAATGATACCAATTGAAACAAAAATAATGATCAAGTGTATACATTATATAACTACCACCCAACCATGTTCAAGTTTAAAATGATTTTCACTATAAAGCATACATGAGGCATGGTCTCCCATCCAACCACCCGTGGATGGTAGGGGTTTTCAAAAAATAGATTTGAAAATAAGCTTTGATTGAAAAACTCTACTAAAATGAAGAATACAAACTAGTTATATGAAAAATTTGTAAACTAGTATGAAATCCTTCAAGTAAGGAATAAAACAAAATTATTTTTCATGAAACATGAAATCCACATGATAATCAACACTCTAAGCCAATTAAGCATAAATATAACTCATGAAAACAAACACATGAGTAAACAATAAAAGTGAGTGTACAAATAAAATGTGAAGATCATAATCATGAAGGATGGACAATAAGCTCAATATTCCTTGAAACATGAAAACATGAAAATCATCAAAACTTATTTAATCTTCAAGGTATATGTATGTCCTATACAAATTAAAGTATACATACATATCCAAACACAACGAGTCCACAAGGATATATGCATTAAGGCACGTGGCTCAAAAGGATGTATATGTATAATAATAATTTGGATAAAATGAACATATACATGAAGTTAAACAAAAACACATGAAAATATGAAAAACTAAATTTTCATTAAAACAAATTTCATTTCAAGGTATATGTATGATTTGTCAACACAAAAAGTATACATACATATCCCTAAACACAATTTGAGTCCATATTTATAGATTTGCATGAAAGGCAAATGACTCAAGGGGTATACATGTATATCTTAAAGTTTGACAAAATAGACATATACATGAAATGAAAACACATGATCATAAAACAAATCCAAAAATGGGAATACAAGTTTAAAATGCATGAATCATCAAAACTAGACTATATTGGCATATCTAATGGGTTCAAATAAGCATTCAAGTACAAACATATATAGATTTATTTGTGGCCCACTATATGTACAAGTATAAATCCTAGTCTTAATGAAAACTAACATTTAAACATGTAATCAACTCATGAAGCATAAAACGGGATATAAATCAACATGAAAAACATAAACATGATTATTATGAAAATCCACATGTTATTAAACCTATGATAAGCATGATAGCTAAACAAATGGTGAGAACATAAAAATAATGGTCCATATTAAACATGGGTGTCTCAAAGGGCTATACATGTATGTCAAGGATCTAATAAGCATGGCATTGACATAATAATCAATAAACAATGAAACATGCTATAAACAATGAATATGAAAAGCATGTAAATAAAACGGGAGTAAAGGATTGTCACCAAAACCGAAGAAGCAACTCTCCTTGTCTCCAAAACGTGGTGGTCATCTCCACCAAACTTCCCTTGAAAGTGATGCATCCAATTGATTTCCATGAAGCTCGGAACGCATCCACTCTAAGGTACCGCTACTCTCACGTCATGTGAGAGCCCACACCTACATCAAAAATTTTAGGGGTGGTCTTTGGTACCCACAACTTTTTGGGTCCATGGGGGTTAGTACCTTCTCTAACCCAAACAAATTTATTTGCTAAATTTATATCATGTATTCTATCAAAACAAAATTAGCAAGGTGGCCCTTACGTCCACAATGTGTACAAGTGTACACATGAGCGTACAAGTGATGATGGTGTCCGTGAGGAGCATGTGTATGCCGTGATGGGTGTGTATGAAAAGATGGAACTTGTTTCTTTCGAAACAAAGTTTCCAAATGTGTATGGCTCTTGGCACATTGGCTCAAGGTGGAGCCCAAACAATCCACTCTCTTCTTCAACAAACAAAAATCATCATTAATCCTAGAAGAAGAGGTACATGCAATAGGTAGACTAGATGAAGAAGCTACACTAGCATGGCAAACATGTGAATCAATCTTATTTTTCAAAACTTCATTTTTCTTTAAACAAATTTCTAAATCTTTAGAAATAGATGCAATTTTTATTTTTAAAGAATCATTCTCTTTTAAAACAAAATTAATTTTTGAAGACAAGTTTTCATTTTTCTTTAAAACTTTTTCACAATCATTTTTATTTTTCAAAATCTCATTTTCTTTTAGTGCAAGTTCAAGTTGAGATTTCAATGAATCTCTTTCATTAGAAATCTCCCCTTTCTCTTGCAAAACAATGTCAAGTCTAGAAAGCAAATTTTTATTATCATTGTTAAGGCCTAGACTTTTCTTTTTCAAAACATTATATTTTTCAATCAATTTTTCACACACAATAGAAAGTTCATCATTCAAAGCATGGGCATCAATATGATCATCACATGAAGAACTAGCATCAAAACTATCACTATCTAGTTGAGTTTCCGATTGTACCTCAAGGGAGTCATTCCCTTAGACCACGAAGCATTGTGAGTCGGATTCTCCACTAGATTCCTCTGGTTGGATTTGTAATTGAAGCTTGGAGGTGGAAGTGGTTGTCAACAAATTCCACACTGCAAAGGCGGAATCAATGTTAGAAACATGCATAAGATATTCTTTTGAAAGCGTGCTTCTAATGGCCTCAAGGGCTTGTGCATTGGCCCCTATATGCTTGCGGTCACCAAGATAACATCTCTTGGTAGCGGCAAGGAAAACATGCAATCCTAGAGTTTTTAGGTACATGGACATCCTATACTTCCAAACAACAATGTTAGAAGGGTCAAAACTAGGTGGGGTCATGAAGTCCATGGTAAACTATATGAGTGTGCAAACAAGCAAATGCAAACAATAGATTAGCAAACAAATGGATCTCACTCCTAGGATGTTAAGCCTAAGTATCAGGAGCGTAGGCTCTGATACCAATTGTAAATCACCTAGAGGGGGGGTGAATAGGTGATAATGCTAATCTAGAAACTAAATGCGCTAAATGCGGAAGCTTAAAACAAATTTGCAATCACACTTAATACAACACACAAGTGTAGCCGAATTCCCCGTGAAGGGCTCTGGACTAACTCCCCTTGATTCCCCTAAATATGGGTTGAGGTGCTATATGAAGCTCTTGTGGTTAAGTACAAGTGAGGCACACACAAACAAGCCAAGCATATAAGGATGATAAGCAATATGAAATAATGCAAGGCAACACAAGCAATATGAATGATATGAATGAAGAATGATGCTTTACACAAAATAAAGAGAGAGAGAGTTAAGAGACAATGGATCAAACGCAAACACAAAGATATGTTCCGAGGTTCGAGCCCCTAGCTCTACATCCCCGCCTTCACCACCGTGAAGGATTTTCAATCCACTATCTCCCACCGAGGGAACCTCTATCGAGGAGGATTTGTTACAATAAAGGGAGCACCAAACTCCTCTCTCAAACACCGCCTCACAACCGAGGGGTAGGCCCGTAGCCAAACAACCACAACACCTCTACCGAAGAGGGTTACAAACCAAACTCCACCTCTCACTAGAGGGAGCAAACCACAATCTCCACCTCTACCAAAGAGGGAGCAAACACCAACCCAATATAACAACCTCAACCTCTACCAAAGAGGGAGCAACTCAAGAAATCAAGGGTTTACAATAAGTGGTATGTCTCAACCACAAACCTATTTCCTTTTTCCACAAAACAATGATCCTAATAGAATAGGATAGATGATAAGCTCAAGTGTGGAAAACAAGTGTTTTGATCAAAGAAGAACTCTTGGGAAAATACCAAATAGATATTGAAATGAAGAACAATAAACCAATTTCCCAAAAACCTATTTTCTTTGAAAATAACAAAACAGTTAAAACAAATAAGATGAATCTTTTTGCTCTTTAAACTCTTTTGAAAACTTGTTTTTAAAACCAGATAGTAGGGAAAAATTTGCTCAAAAATCTTGGCCAAAACCCTCAAGAAATGGGGTTTATATAGGCCAAAACAGAAACTAGCCGTTAGGCTGATCTGGCAGCCTGACAGGCCTAGCGGTCAGAAAAGTGACCGTTGGGGCAACCCGGTCGACCGTCCGGCCGACCGCCCAGATACAGAGAGCAGACTCTCTGATCCGGTCGGCCGCTCGGCCGACCGCCCAGATACAGAGAGCAAAGCTCTCTGGTCCGGTCGGCCGCCCGGCCGACCGTCCCTGTGTCTGCCAAACGTGCACAAGCCTGTGCACGTCGGTCGACCGCAAGGGTCGACCGGCCATTGGTGCGGTCGACCCGTGCGGTCGGCCGACCTGGCCTGTCAGCCACAAATCTGGGACAGAAACACATATTAAAAATATTTCTAAAAATTCTTTTATCTCTTGTAAAACTACCCAAAAATAGTTTTATCTTTTTGCATTGATATGTAAACATGTGATAAATATTTTAGCTCAAATATGAAGCATATGAAACTATTTTTGTGTCTTAACATTTTTACCAAAAACCAAAACATGTATTTTATCAAACTTTGATTTTTCAATACATGAATAGGAAAGTCAAAATAAGTTTGTATAGGAAGTTTAAGCATGCATGTATAACTAGAATACATCTATTATACATATAAACCATTTAAACTTGTTTGATCAACTATTCATGAAAACAAATATCGGTTAAACTAAAAACCGAAAAACCATATCCAAACATAAAACGTGTGTGTTGTGCACTTGAGCATATCAACTATTCTTATCTTTACAAATGGATCTAAAACACACTAAACTAGGATACCTAAGTCTTCTTGACGATCTTCAATCTTCAAGCCGACTCGATCCAAACCGTGATCCACGAGCTAGGCTATGTATGATCTTGATGCTCGGCCCTGGAATCACTATGTGAAAGCTTCCAAACTCCTCTTTTTGAAGCAATCACCAACTAATATCTTACTTAATGATCTGTAACTAAAATCACAAGATAATTAGTAAATGTAACTACATGAGTTAATCATCATTAAAACTAGAGAGGAAGGCCTCCGGGCCAACAATATCCACATCCGGCACGAATATAGATTTGGATCGGATATGTCCGTATTTTATACCCTTATTATTTCCTACTCAAATCCAACTACGAGTATTTTAGTTGGGATTACGAATTGATTTCAATTTGTAAGAGGATCAATTGACCCAAACCGAACCAATTTAATCGCGCACCCACAACCACACTAAACCCACAAAAACTGAACTGCATCTACAACAACCCAAGCTTGCTTGGGGTTAAAGAACAGGAAAAAGAGAGGCAAGGATAATGACACATAAAGAATTGATTATGTCACACGCTAGATTAGCACACTCAGAAAATCGATTAAGGCACACGTCAAAATTTTAAATATTTCCTAAATGCCCCTCTTCACCTTCCCCTCCGGCAAGAACCCCTCCGAACTCCTCCGCCGGTGAGCCCCCTGCATTCCCCTCCCCTCCCCCTCTCTTTTTCTCCGTGAGTTCCTCCTCCGGTAGTGCCCCTCCTCTCCCGTAGCAGCTTGTATTTCCACGTTGAACATATCTGGCTCACTCCATGAGCTCCGTTGAATAACTTTACAGCTCTACGATAAATGCAGCCTCGTTGACAATGACAAGGCCCAACATGTCCCTTGCTCTTCCTAACTGCATCGTACCTACTCTGCAGGAGGAATACCCTGCGACAGCTCCAATAACGACATGATCTCCGCACTGGTGTTGCCAGTGATGTTGAACCTGAGCACTAAACGCCGGTTCTGGATCAACCAGAAGAATTAGCCTCAAGAAACGCCGGTGTTGGGCACGATTTCACGCTGGAGGTTGATCCTTAGCGGGAGATCCCTTGTTGGGTGTTGGAGGAGTATGTGTGGAAATCATAGATATTAGGACCCATGCGGATGACACAAATGATGTGGAAGAGAAGCTTGGACATTCCCAGCGACGGTGGACGTCGAGGACGATGTCGGTGTCATTTGGGAGGACAGTGGGTTGGAGGGTGGCCGAGGGGACCGCAGTGGCAAAGCTGGTTGTCAGCAGGGAAGGGGTTGCCGACGTAGTAGTTGGAATGGGAGTCCTAGTAAAGGGTGAAGCCCCTAGAAGGGGTGCAGACGGGGAGTGGATCATCAGAGGATAAGATCAAGAATTGGAGTAGGGGCCCAACATGAGCTCCAGGGGAGGCCATCGTCGTCTTGGTAAAGATGCAAACAATTAGTCTCGTTGCCGTGTAATCGTCAGCCATTGGAGATTTGAAGGAGAGGAAGTTCATGAATGAAGAAGAAGAAGAAGAGCATCAGTTAAGTTGTAGGGGGGGAGAGTTTGCAGGAGGAGGAAGAAATGGCCTTTTGAACTTTTTATTGAAATTAAAATGTTTAAAAAAATTAATGGCACTTTTGTAATTAACAATTAATCAGTGTGTCCCTTAATCAAATTTTTCTGTGTTTATATCCGTGCCGGAAAAAGAGGAGGAAAAAAGAAAAATCTATTATAAACAAAATCAATTATCATTTCTTCGTGATGGGTCCGGTGAAAACCCTAACCGATTCTATCGGCCGGCCGAGTCGTCGTCGCCGATTCCTGTGGGCCGCCGCCAAAACCCTAGCAATCGAGAAGAAGCGCAATCGTAATCGGTAAGCCGCCAGCGTTTATTTTTTTTTTATATTTTTGTGAAAATTTTTAGAAATAGTCTGCTCATTATAGGGTTCTAAATGAATACTGTTTGTCTCGCTCGCCTCTAATGTATAAATCTGAAATAGTTTTAGTACATCCTTTTGATGCCTGCATTTTTTTCAGACAAAAATTTGCTTGTTTTTTTGTTTGCTGATACTCTTTTCTTGATATGAGGGAATATGATATGAAAACTACAAAAATGAGCCTTAGTTTATCTTATCCTCCAAGTTGTGATCTTTTAGAAATTTTACGGGTTGATCATACGATGTGCAGTTGTTTTAGAGTTTTTTTTTTTTAATCTTAATTTTTCAATCTACGATGTGAATTGACAGATATGAATTAGTTATTCATTCATTTCCAACTAATAGATACGTAGCAACTCTTTATTTGAAGCTGTTGTGATCTAATTGAACTCTTACTTGTTACTATCCTGTTAGTGAAAAACCCTTTGACACAAACAAAGTATGATATAATTTCAACTTTTCTACTTCCGATTGATCCGTTGACCTTTAGTTTATTCATCTTACAAAGTTCCTACTTTTGGCATGCGTAATGATTCATTATTTCCATAAAATTTTACTTGAAGATTATGTTCTTGTCGTGCACCCTTGTGCATTGTTGTATCCCTCTCCATGCGTTTTTATGTAGCTAAAATTGTTCTACAAAGAATCCAGATGTTTCTGGGTCATTTCTGACTAGTAAGTACGTTTTAGTGGAAGCTTCATTGAAACAGTTTCGTTATAAAGTTGTATACATCTAACGGTGTATCAATTTTCCAGAATTCTTGGAGATGGGGATAATCTGGCGCAATTTTTTTTTTCTATCAGGAACTGGCTGTGGCGTTGACGTTGCTCAAAATTACAATGTCCCTAACATAAAGAAGCTTGTGAACAGATGGATGTTTGTGGCAAGGACCATTGAAGAAACCTACAGGAAGCCATAGAAGAGAGATAAAATTAACACTCTGTCTTTCATCTTTTGTGCAGATGAACCATAAGATACAGAGGTAAAAGAGATTCATTATCGGGAGCGAGTTGGCTCCTTTGCGGTTCAACGCGCGAGGAGCGGTCGGATCACCCCGCCGCTCCCTCTCCATCAACCACCTGTCCCCGTCCTCACCTCCCCCTACTGACTTCCCGAAGTGGTGGATGGAGAGGGAGGAGAGGGGGTGATCTGACGACTCCTCATACGTTGGACCATCACGTGGTCCAACACACGAAGGAGCCAACCAGCTCCCTTTATTATCACTAGAGTGGTATGCCAAACAAAGTGATGGAAAATAATTTTGATATATGGGCATTATTTTTTGTGGCTAAATTTGCTTACTATTATAGTCACTATTGGTCTTTACTAATTAGCCATTATCTTGACACGAGTAAAGGTTCCCTTTGTTGCTTCAAGATTTTAGAGCATTGTCATATGTGCCTTTGCATATTATATACAGTACTTTGTGAAAGTTGCAATTTGTTGATCTGTTTAATCCCATGTATGATCGAAGGTGATTTGATTAATATAACTCATTTTCAGATTAATGGTTTGATTTCTTTAATTTGTGTACAGTTTGAAAAAAAAATTATCAAGGGATTTTTGACATTCTTCTGTAAATCAAAACTAGTTACTAAAAGGTTATGATCTTATGTGGAATTCCATGTTTGTTAAAAGTTCCAATATTAGAACCTTTTGCTTCAGGTAAAATGTGGAAAGTGTGGTTTTATAAATTGCAGATTTATTTGCTGTTAGATGTGATTATTTGATGCTTAGATTAGAACCTCAGCCTCACAGATGGAATGATAATTTATATAAATATTGCATTGCCATTAGTAAACCTTAAGAATTCCTTTTGTTGGTTCCCTTTGTTGCTTCAAGATTTTAGAGCATTGTCATATGTGCCTTTGCATATTATATACAGTACTTTGTGAAAGTTGCAATTTGTTGATCTGTTTAATCCCATGTATGATCGAAGGTGATTTGATTAATATAACTCATTTTCAGATTAATGGTTTGATTTCTTTAATTTGTGTACAGTTTGAAAAAAAATTATCAAGGGATTTTTGACATTCTTCTGTAAATCAAAACTTGTTGCTAAAAGGTTATGGTCTTATGTGGAATTTCATGTTTGTTAAAAGTTCCAATATTAGAACCTTTTGCTTCAGGTAAAAATGTGGAAAGTGTGGTTTTATAAATTGCAGATTTATTTGCTGTTAGATGTGATTATTTGATGCTTAGATTAGAACCTCAGCCTCGCAGATGGAATGATAATTTATATAAATATTGCATTGCCATTACTAAACCTTAAGAATTCCTTTTGTTTGGTATTCTCCAACCCCCCCCCCCCCCCCAATCCACCCGTACACATCAGGAAAAGCAATTATGGTTCCGGGGGGGGGGGGGGGGAGAGAGAGAGAGAGAGCCCGTACACATCAGGAAAAGCAATTATGGTTCCATATATATATATATATATATATATATATATATATATATATATATATATATATATATATATATATATATATATATATATATATATATAGATATGTAGGACAAACAGAACACGGCAATTTCTTAAAACGTAGGACACATGGACGCGGCGACATGACACTAGAATATGTATATAAATAATAATAGTGCATAAATATACATGCACAGTCATGTCTTTGCATCCAAAAGTTCATATATATAATTCAATATGTTTTAACTTCTTATATTGAAATATATTTAAACTTATCATAATTTTAGACAAGTTAATATTTTGATGGTATTTTTTGTTTAAATAATAGTATTCTTGCATTCGTAAGGGAAAGTAAGTAAATATTTCAAATATGTAACGTGAACAAAGAAGTGTAAGAGAAATATAAAACATGTGTTCAAGAAATATTCGACAAGTGTCCTAAAAATTTGTATATGATAAAGAATAAGTTCGAGAAGTATCCAAGGCAGTGTTTTAAAAACCCGTTATATAACCCGTTATAACTCGTTATATAACGTAACGTCAACCAATCATTATGTAATAGGACAAAAATGCAATATTTGATAACTATGGTTATTTTATCCGTAACTTATGTTACGTTATGTTATTAACGTAACACACTGTAACCTACGTTATGATGCAAGTCAACTTTTTATAACCCCCATATTCTTCCAGTTTATGGCAAAAAAACCCCCCAAATTCGCTCGTTCATCATCCTCTCTGTAACCTCACAGTCATCTCATTTAATGCCGAGAAGAACGAAGAAGATGTACCTCTTTTCGATAACAAAAGAACTCCTCTGGTGGTTCTTGCTGGTGTCTCCAAGAAGTGATTCTCCGTCTCCAAGCACATGTAAGCTCTCTCTCTCCCCCAATCTCTCTTTCTCTTCTCTCTCTCTCTCATTCTCCGGTCCCCCCGGATCTCTTCTACTCTCCCTCCCTCTCGATTTCACTGCTTTCTCTCCCGATCTTTCTCTGCTCTCTCCCGGCGAGGGAAAGAGCAGAGAGGTCAAGAGAGAAAGCAGAGAGAGATCGGGAGAAAGGGAGAGAGAGCAGAGAGATCATGAGTAAAATATCGGAGAGAGTGATGGACACGGGGAGTATAATTGAATAGCATATTATAAATTGAATTATGAATTATAATGAATAGCATGACTAAAATTATGAATTATGATTGAGTTATGAATTATTGTACATTGAATTATGAATATTTGTGTAGATTGAATAGCATGACTAAAAACTATGAATTATAATGAAATATGTGGATCAGATTTTTGTTTGTGTAGATGGAATTATGAATTATAACTTGTAAATATAAAAAATTATTGTGATACTTTCTAAAAATTGATGTGAGACTTGTTAAATGTGTTATATATTGTTTTGATATTTTTTAGATTTTAAAAATTATTTTCCTATTTATATAAATTCTTAAATATATATATATATATTTTTTTATTAAATAAATATTAAATCGTGTAACCTACGTTATGCGTTACATTATAACCTATATTAACATAACAGAGGAAAAACGTTATCATTACGTTATCGTTATTTTAAACATTGGTCCAAGGCAGTGTTGGTGTCCGACACGGGTACGACTTCATAATAGAAGTACTCATGCTACATAGATTTCAGATATTCCTCTATTTATCAAATCAAATATTTATTTGTTATGTTCAGATCCTCATTTTTCTATCTACCTGCCCAAAACCAACTTCGTGAATCTATAGTGTTGTGAGGATCTACAAGGAATATGTTTCTTGTTTATTTCTCTAGTTTGTACTTTGATCTCTTATTACATTAAACACCCTAATATCATATTTTCTCTTATTTTTGGCTTAAATCTTTCTAGGAGAATCTTCGTCTTCTGTGCTAAAGTTATGACTTTGAACTACATGACCAAGAAATTAGGTGTCCTTCCAGATTTCTTTATTGGCTTTTATGTCCATTGCCTCTTTTATCAAAAGTTGTCTAGTGTCACGCTAAACACTAGTTCATAAGAGTTTTAACTTGTGGTTTTGACTCATACTTCTGGAAATAATTCACCCAAATCTAACTTTTCTAGTTTGTAGATCGAACAAGAAGATACATGCATGTACATGTTCGGTAAGTTATTTCCATAACATTTCAAAATCCACCTTCCGTATATCAATGATGAGGACCTTACGCCCGTTTCACTAGAAGAAGGCGTGTTGCACTCCTTTAGTCTTAGCTATTTTGATTTTTATTTTATTCTGAATGTGATTGCTTTAGTTGTTTTCCTTTATGTGGTAACTTAGTACCACATCGGTTATATCTGGAGAGTTAGACTTTTGTAAAGCCTATAAATAGGCTTCTAGACTTCTATTATTTAGACAATGAAAGAATTAAAAATTTTCTATTAGAATTTTTTGAGCTTTGAGTTCTTGAGATTGGGTGTGAATTCCGTAGTGCAAGGGGGTGAAGCCCGTGGTGCAAGGGTGTGAAGCCCAAATTTATCAAATTTTTATCTCTTTTTTTTTCAAACCCTAATTTTCCTTTCTATTTTTCTCAAAACCCTAATTTCCCCTTTTATTGATTTGAAGGTGATTGCGATCCATTTTGTATTATATCAATTTGGATTCAAAGCTACTGATTTTCAATCCCCTTCAATTTCATCTCTCTCTCCATCCACAAAAAACCCAGCTCTTTTTCCCCAAATCCCAACCTAGAACCAAACCCTAGATTTGTTCCCAAATTCAAAAAAAGAATCAGATCAAAAAGCCCTAGATCTGTTAAAAAAGCTGTAGCCAAATTCCCCATGAAAATTCCTAAAAATCCTAAATCTCCCTACTCATCTTCTTCCTCCTCTTTACTGCACCCTAGAAACAAAAAGTAAAAAGTAAAAAATAAAAATTCCCAAGTCCTCTTCATCTTCTCCCTCAACTTCATTATCTTCTCTCAATCTCCTGCATGCCCAAAATTCAACCCCAACCTCCCACCGCCACACCAACCTTCGACAACACCCGCCACCGTCGCCTTCACGCTGCCGACATTGCCACATATCTGCCACCCATCTTAAGAACTCATCGCCACAGCAGCTTCGTCGACGAGATCTCCACAAGCTCTCGACAAGATCTCCCCCGTTGGTATTCTTTGCACCACGGTCACCGTCGGTTGCTGCAAATCCCCTCGCGATGATCTCTCTCACCACAAGACCTCGATCAGATCTCGAGGTCGAGATCTTGTCGACCGCCACGATCTTTGCAGTACTCCTCAGATCTCTTCTTCTGCCGATCTCCTTGCCGCCAGATCTCGTTCAGCCACATCGCTGATGCTCGCCTCCATGTCACCGATCTTCAACCATTCATCGCGCCCCTAAATCATCGCTGATGCTTGCCACTGTCTCAGAACTGCAGAGAAGAGAGAAGAGAAATTAGATTGGGTTTGGCTTGGGTTTAACAAACCTAAACCCGATTCAGTTCACTAACCCAACCCGTTATGAGTCAGCCCGACCCGCTCACAACCCATACCCGACCTGAGTGGAGTCGATCTTCTGCTGACAACATCGGCTCAGTTGCTGACATCACTCGCTTGTTGAGCCGACCTCGAGCCGACAGCTCAGACTGCACCAACCCTGAGCCGACAGCTTAGACCAAACCAACCCCAAGCCGACGACTCAATCTGAGTTGACCCAGAGTTGACGACGCAGACCGAGCAGACCCTGAGCGGACCCCGAGCTGCCAGCTCAGACCAGCGATCGAGTTTTGATTTTCGGCAGCCCAATGAGAAAGCATCATAGTATCTCCTTATTTTTATGGTATATATGACCCTCGCGAATTTTGTGGTTGGATAGCACACCTGAGAATTTTATAAGTGAGATTTGTAAGTGAATGAATAGGTGTAAGCAATCACAAACAACGGAGATTTATGTGAAAAATTCGAAAGGAAAAATCACAAGAGAGAGTTCATTATAATGTCAGAAAATTACAATGAATTTTGCAGGTGATGCTACGATTATAATTTCTAGGGCTTGATGTAATAATCAGAAGCCAACCTCCTTCTTGATAGAAAATGAGATGTATTTTATACACGCCTGAGCTGTCTTCGTCAGTTCAGATATTTTGGATCCACATAACTACATAATTCACATGTTATGATCTTTTTGTAATTGCCCTGATCGCACCGCTTAATTGTTGGGATCACCATGCAGAGATTTTTGCCATTGTCCATACAACCCGCATTGATATAGGGGCGTTACAATGTTTAGAACGTGAGAATGGTCTGGCAGCATTGCTGGATCTCTGAATTTCGAGGATTGCGTTATCCAGCTGTAAGTAGTGCAGGAGTAGCAAGCTCCGAAAGGTTTTCGTGTCGGAGCCTTGGGTGGCTTTGAGAAGGATCCTTATACTGATTATTGGCATCCCGAAGAGTCGCGCAGTTCTGGTTGAGTAATGAATCTAGTTGAGTGATGTCTGATCAGATGCGGGCTCGGGGCGAGGCTCGAGGCTTTCTTCTTGGGTCCATGTGTCGATGCTTTATTCTTGGTCCCATGTTAGGCTTGTATGTGAGCTGGGCCTGCTGGCAGAGAAGCGATGCTCCTAGGAGGTGAGACACGTGTCACGATCTTAATGAGGGTCAAAATCTAACCATTACAGAATGCCCCCTCCGCCTCCGAGAAGAAGGGGAGCGGACTAATCCTATTCTTCGAATTGACCTTTAACCGAGTAGTCAGAGTGTCTTCTTGTGCTTCGTGGAGAACAACTGGAGAGCATGAGGGAGATCAATTGGGGTGCAAAGTGGACAGTTTCGGAGTGACTTGACAGTTGACGGAGCGTCATCCTCCGGCGTAACCCTTCAGTGAGTAGTCAGAACGTCTTCTTTTGCTCCGAGGGAGTGAGAGTTGGAGAGCATGAGGGGAGCAGTTGAGGCACGGAGTGGACAGTTTTAGGAGTGACTTGACAGTTGTCAGAGCCCCATCCTCTGGCGTGACCTTTCACCGAGTAGTCGGAGCGTCTTTTGTGTACCGAGGGAGTGAGTTAGGATGCAAAGTCAACAGTTGTCAAAGTGACATGACAATTGTCAGAGCTTGCCCCTGGGTGATTCATTTTAATTTCTCTACAGCGCTTTTAGTCATCAGGGCGAGAGTCTGATGTAAGTTGTAGGAGTTAGCCATGGATCAGAACCCGATATAGGCTGTCGAAGCCATCAAGAGAGCTTTCATCTTTCAGGAGTCTCCATGTAGACTTCGCTGGAAGGGTGAGGACCCGATATAGGCTGTAAAAGTGACCATCAGGAGCGCTTCTGTCATGTAGGAGTGACTCTGTTTAGGTCGCCATCAGGTGAGGACCCGATATAGGTTGTAAGAGCGACCATCAGGAGCACTTCCATCATTCAGGATTGACCTCATATAGGTTTGAGCCGTTAGGGTGAGGACCTAATATATGTTATAAGAGCGACCATCATGAGCGCTTTCGTCATTCAAGAGTGACTCTGTGTAGGTCTAGTTGTCAGGGTGAGGACCCGATATAGGCTGTCAAAGTTACCTTCAGGAGTGCTTTCATCATTCGGGAGTGACTCCTTATAGGTCTGAGCCGTCAGGGTGAAAACCCGATATAGGCTGTTGAGCGACCATCAAGAGCCCTTCTGTCCTTTAGGAGAGCCTCCGTGTAGGTCTAGCCATTAGGGTGAAGACCTGATATAGACTATTTGAGTGACCGTTAGGAGCATTTCTGTCTTTCAGGAGAGCCTCTGTGTAGGTCTGACCGTTAGGGTGGGACCCGATATAGGCTGTCAGAGTGACCGTCAGGAGCGCTTTCGTCTTTCAAGAGAGCCTTCATGGAGGTCTAGTCGTCAGGGTGAGGGCCCAATATATGCTGTTGGAGTAACCGTCAGGAGCACTTCTGTCTTTCAGGACAGCCTTCGTGTAGGTCTAGCCGTCAGGGTGAGGACTCGATATAGGCTGTCCAGTGTCCTAAAAAGCGGTTTCAGCGCCCACGAGGTTCGAGAGTGATTAACGTTTAAACGGTTTAAACACTGATTAAACATTTTATTAATTTTTTAATATATAATAATTTTATAATACTTAAATCTCTCTCTTCTTTCTCATTTTCTCATCAGCCCAAGCCTAAGCTGAATTTCAAAAGCCGAGCCTAAGCCCAATCTCTTTCTTTATATCTCTCTCTAGATCTCTCTGGAACTCTCTTTACTTTCTTGATTGAGATCGAGACGACGAACGAACAACGAACGAGGCTCTCTCAATCGAGATGAAGAACGATGGGGCTCTCTGTGGCGACAACCACGAGATCACGAATGGCGAGGAGATCGGCGACGGTGAGGCTCTACGACGACGACCACGAGATCACGAACTCTCTCTCCCGATCTCTGTCGAAATCTCTCTCTGCTCTCTTTGAGATCGGGAGAGAGCAGAGAGAGAGAGGGAGAAATCTAGAGAACAGAGAGATCGAGAGGAGATCGGCGATGCGAGGAGATTGCAAGTAGGTTTTTTCCTCCCCAATTTTTTTCTCCAAATCGAACCCATTAATTGACTAAACGGGAGCAAATTTTAATCCAATTAGCAACCTAAATGTCATTAAGTGTTTTACACGCCTGACTGATTAATGTGAGTGTTTTTTGCAAAACATACACTGTTCTTCAATGAAAATGTTCAAGCGGCTGTTTAATCGACCGCTTAATATATTTTTTAGATCACCAAGCTGTCAGAGTGACTGTGAGGAGTGTTTTTGTCTTTCAGGAGTGACTCCGTATAGGTCTGAGCCGTCAGGTTGAGGACCCGATATAGGCTGTAAGAGTAACCATCAGGAGTGCTTTCGTCATTCAGGAGTAACTCCGTATAGGCCTTGCAAGATTCTGTGCGGGCTTGTTTACTGCTTCGACGTCTTGATTTTGATTCTTCTTCGGGGGAACAAACTGTGATTCCTGTTTCTCCCCTTCATTCCCTCGTTTGGGAGAGCGACTAGTTTCGCCCCGGATAGTATCCTCTATATGTATGTACTTCTGAGCCCTAGAGAGGATGTCCCTCATCCTGGTGACTTTGTGCTTCACTAAGTATTTGTAGAAGGAGTGAGGGACTTGCAACTCACTGATGAACGTAGTGGCAACCATGTCGTCGTTGTAGCTATACATCAAGGCCATTTGACTTTAGAAATAATTGACATTGTGTTTGAGACTCTCTCCGGGCTTCATCTTGATCGTGAGGATTGTTCTTCTTCAGCTCTCATTAGGAAGCGTATTACTAGTAGAAGGCCCGCTTTACCTCTTCGAAATTTAATAGTGAATGCCTCGGGATTGAGTAGAATCAGTTGTAGGCATCGCTTTTGAAACTGGATGGGAACACACGACTTAAGAGGAGGTCATCATGAGAGTGGACCGCCATCTTGTCTTGGTACTGTCGGGATGCTGGCTCGGATCGGTCGCCCGAGGGTGGCACTCGAAGCTCGGCATGACTTTGTGCTTCACTAAGTATTTGTAGAAGGAGTGAGGGACTTGCAACTCACTGATGAACGTAGTGGCAACCATGTCGTCGTTGTAGCTATACATCAAGGCCATTTGACTTTAGAAATAATTGACATTGTGTTTGAGACTCTCTCCGGGCTTCATCTTGATCGTGAGGATTGTTCTTCTTCAGCTCTCATTAGGAAGCGTATTACTAGTAGAAGGCCCGCTTTACCTCTTCGAAATTTAATAGTGAATGCCTCGGGATTGAGTAGAATCAGTTGTAGGCATCGCTTTTGAAACTGGATGGGAACACACGACTTAAGAGGAGGTCATCATGAGAGTGGACCGCCATCTTGTCTTGGTACTGTCGGGATGCTGGCTCGGATCGGTCGCCCGAGGGTGGCACTCGAAGCTCGGCATGATGAACCTTTTTGGGAAGCGATGAGAAGTGATTTTCTCTGGTGAATCGAAGGTTCTCAAGCTGCAAAGATCTACCTCCTTTCGGAGTTGTTGACTTGCTTCCTCGATCCGCTTCCGAATAATCTCCTCAATGTCCTCAATGCGAGGGACCTTTGGAGCCTTGCGGGAGCCAGAATTCTCAGAGTGCTCGTCATTATTCAGGAGGTCACATCTGGCGCGTCTCCGGTTGCTCTCGGTGTGGGTGGTTCCCGCAATAAGAGGCGGTGATGGGGGAGTCCGAGAGCCCTCTACCCCTGGTTCGGAGTGGACTATAATTTCTGAAGGATCTCGATCTGAGTGACGAGTTGATTCGTGACGCGGGCTGCTACATCTGTAGAGCAGCTTTCTCTCATTCATGTACGCCTCCGCCCATTGCTTGTCCAATTGCCTTTGGAGGCTGGTGAGCATTTGGAGGAACTGACCTTCGGCGGGGGTCAGATTTCGTGTCTGTTGATCCCTGCCTCCGGCTCAACAGCTTGGGAAGAGTGCTCTTCTCCGACGTCTTCGATGTGAACATCGAGATGGGGCGGATGAGCGTCAGTAGGCCCCGCACCCTCAACAACTGTCAACTTGCTTTTCAAAGTGGCGCGGCGGCATGGGATGCGCTCTTTCTTGGTGGGGCCATTTCCGTTTGCAAGGCTTTTTGAGGAAGGATTTGGGAAATGGAGGAGATTTTGAGTGTGGATTCAAGAGATCTCAACGAAATCACCAACATGTGGAGGAAAATTTTCAAAAAATGTCTCCACACCATGACTTGTAAGTGAGACTGAATGGACAGGTGAATCAATCACAAACAATAAAGATTTACGTGAAAAACCTGAAAGAGAAAAGCCACAGGAGAGAGAGTTCACTATAATGTCAGAGAATTACAATAAATTCTGCAGAGTGATGTTGCGATTACAATTTCTAGGGCTTGATGTAATAATCAAAAGCTAACCTCCTTCTCGATGGAGAAGGAGATGTATTTACACCCGCTTGAGCTGTCTTCATGGGTGCGGATATTTTGGATCCACATACTGCATGATTCACACGTTATAATCTCTTTGTTACTGCCCAGATCGCACTGCATGATTGTTGGGATTGTCATGCAAAGATTTCCGCCACTATCCATAATAGCATAGGGGTGTTGCAACATTAAAAATATGGGGATAATCTGGCAGCGTAGCTAGATCCGTGAATCGCGGGGATCATGCTATCCTTAAGTAGTGCAAGAGTAGCAAGCTCTGGAAGACTTTCGTGTAGGAGCCTCAGGTGGCTTCAGGAAGGGTCCTTGTAGTGATAGAAAAGGATCCTTGTACTGATTATTAGCGTCTCAGAGAGTCGTGCAGCTCTGATTGAGTAGTGGATCCAGATGAGTGATGTCTGATCAGATGCGGGCTCAGGGCGAGGCCCGAGCTTTCTTCTTGGGCCCATGTTAGGCTTGTATGTGAGTTGGGCCTGCTGGTAGAGAAGTGATGCCCCCAGAAGGTGGGACACATGTCACGATTTTGATGAGGGTCAAAATCTGACTACTACAATTGGACTAGCGTGGAAAGACAACTAGATAGAACATATTCCAGACTTGTAGAGACGTGAGATGAAATGAAGGAAAAACTTAACGAGAAATTTATTCCCTGTAGATCTCGAGTTTTTAAAGAGTTATTTTATCTACGTTAGGGGACTTGTCTTTTACTGAGTATAAGCTTAAATTTGAGAAGCTTGTATTTGAATGTGACTTTAAGATAAATCTTCCTACTATATATATGTTTTATAACGGATTGAGACTTGACTTTAAAAGAAAGCTGATCTTACATGTCTTGAAGTCTGTCGTAGAGACGTTTCTTTTGGCTCTAGAACTAGAATTGCTCACTTTCAAAGCCAGAGAGCAGTATTCTATATGTGAGGGATATGAACACTATGTTTACGAGTGCTCTTTTGATTAAGTGTTCTAAGTGTGGAGAATTTGAACATTATGATTATCAGTGCCCCTCGAAGAGCCAACATATTGTTAATTTGCAAATTGACGACATTATCGAGGATGTCTACGTTCCTCCTAAGGTTACTAGTGATGTTCATAAGATAGTAAAGACTATTACACTCACACTTGATAAGACTCATGTTCATGAGGAGAATATTGGTGACGTTCGGATATTGGTTGAGTCTGATACATTCATACATGATGATATCGTTGTTTCAGAGGATGATACTAGTGATTCTGAGCATATATTAGTGGAGTCTAGTATGCTCGTACAGATTGCTAGGTATTCACTTGTCGTATCTATGATAGAGGAAGAAATTGAAATCGGGACATTTGATACTGGTGTTGTTATATTTAGTAAGCCATTTGAGTTCTCTTGTGTAGGTTGTGATTATGTGGTTACTTCTAACTTTTTCTCTTCTAGTGAGTTAATGAAATTATTTACTGTGGTTCACCATGATACTCCTAATTTTTCTTTTTTTAGTGAATATTTGAAGTTATTTTTTGACGTTAGTCATATTTTTGTTGGTCTTAGTGATGTTATACCGTTAGCGGTATCTGATGTACGTCCTCTTAGGAACCTATATATCTCTTTACCCTATCTTTAAGAGTTATACCTAGGAGTCTGATGCATTGCATTTACCTATTATATACATGATGAGATCTCTAGACAGATAGTAATTTGCAATAATGATCACAAATTGCTGCATATTCATATAGATAGTATTTTGCAAGAATTGACAGTTAAAAATGTGGTGATGATTATGATTCACTCTGAGAGGCTTTTCCTCGGGACTGTGAGTCAGTTGCACGCTCAACGTACGTATCCTATTAGAGTTCTGAGGATGATTACTTCTATTTTTGATGAGTTGGATTTTCCTTGAGACTCTGGAGTCATTTCAGTATTCAGTGGAATAGATTCGATTCTTTCTGCTGCATGTACCTTTCTAGGTCTATCATTGACTGCAACTGATCCGTCACAGAGGCCAATCCCATCTCCACCACCTTGGTTCATATTTGATGCACAATTGTCGGTTCCCCGACCACCACCATGATCTGATTGGGATACTTCGTGTAGGGAGCTCACGCTCGACAGGGTCGAGTTTTTTTTTACCCCAGGAAAATGATGAGGACACCATACCCGTTTCACTAGAAGCAGGCGTGCCACACTCCTTTCATCTTAGCTATTTTGATTTTTATTTTATTCTGAATATGGTTGTTTTAGTTGTTTTTCTTTATGTGGTAATTTAGTACCACATTGGTTATATCTGGAGAGTTAGACTTTTGTAAAGCCTATAAGTAGGCTCCTAGACTTCTATTATTTAGACAATAAAGGGATTAAAATTTTTCAGTTAAAAATCTTGAGTCTTGAGTTCTTGAGATTGGAGTGTGAAGCTCGTAGTGTAAGGGGTGTGAAAGCCATGGTGCAAGGAGTGTGGAGCCCAAATTTATCAAATTTTTATCTCTTTCTTTCCAAACTCTAATTCCCTTTTCTATTTCTTTCTCAAAATGTAATTTCCTCCTCTTGATTTGAAGGTGATTGCGATCCATCCAGTATTACATCAATCAACCCTTTGAGTTTTGGTGATTCTTGCTGATTTGTCTCTTCATCATGATTGCAAACCGTACCTTTTTTGGGCAACAAAACTCTCACTTGATTTAAATTGATGGGGCGTTGTGGTTTTAGATCATGAATTATCCTCTCTTATTGGCTAGCTTTGTTGATGGTTTCTTGAGAAACCTACAAAATAAGAAGAAAACGAAAGCTAATTAGAACATGAGGTAGCGTAGCGTCTATCCCTAGTTACTTGACACATGGAATATGGAAAGCAAATAACTTCCTGCTTGGTGGCCAGGGCAAGGGGAGAAAGAAATGACACTGAATATGTCTCAGACTCTATTGTGCAGTTTTTAACCCCCTAAAATGAAAATAGGATTTTATATGTATGATTGAGAGGAGTGTTGGAAAGTGGAAACATTAAGTAAATGATGATAAAATCTTAAAAATCAATCTATAACAGTAATTTGAAGATGACTACATGCATGGAAAAAAAAAAGAATAATAAGATAAATGAGAGAAGAAAATATGTGACTCAATCCTTTGGTGTTTGGTTAAGAAGCTCCTCTTGAATGCTACGTTGTGTACTCTCATTGTTTCAATGAAAGTTGAATGGGATAGGGGGTGGTTTTTAGAGAATTGGACTTGGGAGTTATAGTTTTGTTGCAGGAGCTTTGGTCGTTGTGTTGGGATACTGATGTTTTGGCCTTGTTCATGAGTGGAGAGTGTGGAGTGCTATGCTCCTCTTTGCTGTTGAGAGCATGGAGGCAAGACAAAATCAAGTGTTTGATCAATGGGTCAATTACTACCAAAACATTTTTCTCGTGAACATCCATTTAATTGCAGTTTTTAAGTTTATATTAATAACCAGGACTAAATCATTTTGCACATGGATTAATGGGTTGCCCGTGATTAAAAGTTTGAAAAGCTTCTCTTATGGAATGGGTTTGCCTAAAGTCATGTCCAAAAATCAAGGGAGACTTAACCTAGAATAAGAGGAGTATGATTGAAGGGATAAACTTGGACACAGAAAGAAAAGAATTCAAAATTTAAAGCATTTTAACACATCATTTTTCTGTTCATCTTTGAATGAGATTTAATGACATGAAGTTATCACACATTTATTATGGTGACTTTTGTGAAGTAATGAAGATGGAAGTAGATAATTGCATGCATAATTTCAAATATTGGCAGATTCTGATATATATATATATATATATATATATATATATATATATATATATATATATATATATATATATATATATATATATATATATAGAAGACAGACTTGTGTCATTTCGTCGAATCCTTCCCATTCAAATACAACCCTACGACATCCAAATGCAAGATCCATTCCGTTCAAGTTGATTTACATTATTTCAAGTAACTAAAAATAAAAAATTGTGTATTTTGAATACTTTTTGCTCATTCATCAAGTAGGCGCAAAATGGACGGTTGATAATAGCATATTGCTTAAATCTACCTCTTTAGACATACAAGTTCTCGATCCGACCATTTCATCATGGGGCGTGTTTGGATTCATGGAAGTGGGAGGAAAATGGAAAATGGGAAGTAGGAGTGGGAGATGTGATAGTATAGTGGAAATTGAGATTTATGGAAATAAGTTTTCCGGTGTTTGATTGTAATGTGAAAGTGTAAGTGGAAAACTATATTGTATTTTTATTTGTTTGGTTAGTAATGTAGAAGTGAAAGTGAAAAAGTTGAGCACAAAGTTGACCACAAAATAATATTAAATTAAATATTATTTCTGAAGTGATGTTTTTGAACTGTAATTGAACTGCAAGTGAGATTTATATGATATCAAAATTTAATACAGTAAGTTACAATTTTTTATAAGTGAAATTTATATAACCACAAAATTAATTCTACCACCCTAGAAGTGGGAAAACAATATTGTAAAAGGGAGGTGTAAAAGGGAAAAGGAAAAAATTTCCATTTTTCATTTCCGGTTCAAAACAAATAAAAGACATGAGTTTTCTCACTTCTCATTTTCCTCCCACTTCCATGAATCCAAAACACGCCCATGTTCTAAACACTTAAAAATCCTCACACACAAATTTTTGTTAGATTTTAAATATTTTATATTGTTAAACTAACCAACTCACTATTTCGACCGTTCATTTTGCGCCTACTTGATGGATGAAAAAAAGTATTTAAAACACATGATTTTTGAATTTTAGTTACTTAAAATAATGTGAATCAACTTTAACGTGGATCTTGTATTCGAATGTCGTAGGGTTGTATTTAAGTGGGAAGGATTCAGCCTCAAATCCTTCTGGAATGACACCAGTTTATCTCTCTCTCTCTAAACATACACACACATATATGTGTGTATCGGAAATATCCTATCGGGTTTGAGATACATGATATGTTATTAACCCTATTATGTTGGTCCGATATCGGAGCTGATATCACCGATATTAACGATTGATATTTATGATATTAATGCTAAAAATCATTGACTGAAACTGATGTTGATCCAGAGATTTCAAACCATGACAACAAGTTTGCCATTATTCTTTTGCACAAAGGTTCCAAAATTACTCAAATTGCAATCAACCCCACCACATGTACTCACCCTCAGTCAAATCTGAAATTACAGCAACACTCTTGACTCACTATTTAAAATGCTCCGAATGGTGAATTCACTAAAATACCCTTGTGCTGACTGAAGTGTAAAATTCAAGTGAGTCTAAACTCAAAATAGGTGGTTAAATGGCATCAAAATATCACTTAGGGAGAATAGGATTGATAAGGATACCTGCTAATCAATCATGGTTCATATTCCGACCATAAGATCCAGTGTTTTAAATGTCGGCCGATATTTCTGAAATGTAAATGTCGGCCAATATTTCGTTTTCAAGCCCTCACCGGCACGACGTCCCCACCCTCATTTGAAATGGTGTTTTGGAAAATGACGACCGACATTTTGGGAAAAATCTGATATGTCGGCCGACATTTCGGGAAAAACCTAATTTGTTAGTTGGTCTTGAAAGTTGGAACAATTGAGAAATTTCTACAATGAGTTTGTGAGTGTATGCAAAATGTTAAGATAAGTATATCTATCCTAAATATATTTATGTAGTTTTGCATTAGTTGTGTATATATTACCTTGATAAGAATTTTAAAATTACATTATTTAAAACATCTAGGATATATATTTGGTATCCGCCATGATGTCTGAAATTTACTAGATGGCTCGGAAATATCTCCGAAATCTGACATCCGTTTACGACATTCGATATTTTCCCGATATCTGACATTTAAAACACAGATAAGATCACATACAATCCATATTTGGCATTTCCCTCTGAAATTGTTTTAACAATCATATTGGAGGTATCCATTAATAACCAATCTTATTTGTATCAGAAGAAGACATTAGGATCCATCATAGACCAAAAATCTCCATTTGGGTTGTTTCAGTACCAAATACAACTATTACACCTTTCGCTGGAATTTTCTAAAATCCTAAACTTGCTATTGGTCATCACTCTTTAACCAACTCAACTGCTTTTGTTTTGGGAGGGCAATTAATCTTTTAGAAGTTCCCTATGGTCAACTAAAGAAGATTCTTCCTTGACAATAGATTTATTTTTGGGAAAAATGGGTCCAAACCCTTCAATTTTTCATTTTTTATTTTATCCTGTCCTGAACTTTCATTTGTGCGTTGCTTCTACTTTTCCTAACTTTTCACTGTTATCCTTTTGTTGATTGTCGGTTATTTTCAGATTGGAAAAGTAAATCCTGACATAGTTCCTTAGGATACTGATTATTGGTTACTATTTTTAATTTATGTTACTAATGACATCGCTTAAAAGTCTTAATGTTAATATTTCCACCACGATACTGAAATTGCCATTGTGATCGTTACATGGTATTGTCTGAACTTTCATGATACTAGTTTACCATCATGGTTCTTAGGGCAAAAATGTCTAGGATATGCACATTGATATTGAAAAAGCATGCCAAAAGAGAGAGGGAGGAAGAGTTCTGAAAAGGAGGGAAAATGTGAATGAAAGTTGAAGCGGGGGTCTACAGATAAAACTGAGAAAATATAGGGATAAGAAGACATTTTTCTCTTCAATTATTAATTATTTGGTAATCTTGGATTGATTTTTTTTCAAAACGAAGAAGAAACAGATGCAATTAGCCGTTAGAAATTGCAACCTTAAGTTCTGGGTCAAATGGAAATGATACTGGCCATTATATAGTTGGTGCACATTAGTTATGTACAGAAGTGGATTGCATAAGGTGGTTATAAGCCAGGATATGTTTTTGGAGCTGATTGATTGGGGAATGAAGCATATAAATAGTTGGATGTACTGGAACAGAGAGGATAGGTTCCAGAAATTAAACATAACTGATCTGGCCATGCTTTATCTGGATGAGACGAGGCATCAATAACGAGACAAGTGATGGGCTTCATCAATAATGAGACAAGTGATGGAAGATATGTAAGGGCTAGTAAGAGATATAGATGATAACAGATTGTTGAAATGCAGATTGAAGATACTGAACAGAACAATTCCCCAACAGCAACAAACAAAAACATCTATAAGGTTGAGTTTGACAGGAATGAATAGTGAAAACAACTACAAAACCAGACCATATTTAGCTGAGATTGGGAGTTTTGTTACATAGGATAAGAACATGCATTTCTTTAGCTTCTATGAGTAACCTGGATGATTAGAAATTTTTAATGACTGAATGTAATTAGCTGCCTATAGTTGCATTATGTCATCTCTTTGTTCATCAAAATCTACTTGTTCCTCATGTTTTGAGGTTATTTGTTTCATGACATGTAATGAATATGTTGGAGGTTCTTTGTGTTCTTGATCTTTTTTTTTTTTTGGTTCCAAGTGGGCTTCAAAATATATAAGCCATAATAGTTTGTATCAACATGATGGATAACTTTTTGTGTATTATTTTCTGTCCTATCTTTACCATGCAAGTAGACACACGAGCATGCATACATACATACTCAAAATAGTTCTAGCCTTGATTTATTGTCCCCAATAGCACATTGTATTTTACCTTGATTCTTCCCTAAGAATCTGAGACCTGGCCAACGACTGCATCAGGTGAGTTGTATATTTATGATTTGATTTCACTTAGATTTGGGTTAGATTTTTTTGGACCGTAATTTTGGTTTGAATCTATGCTCAAACTACATTTGGAATTCCTCTCGCTTTTTCAAACCAACTATTTGAAATTCCTAGTCAAAATTTATATTCTTCTAATCACAATTAGAATTTAAGTCTGATCATACTTAAAGAAGATCCCTTAAGCGCATGGAGGTGAACTTTTGTTCCTAAATTTAAACTTAATTAATCACTCACTTTTGGTCTACGGATTAGTGGGTTTTTAATATCATTTTTCCTACTCTAGTCAACACGAGCATCCAAGGGTTCCTTTCTTTGCTGCATGTGTCTTACTCATTGCTTCCTGCTAATATAACCCCCAACTCAAAGTTTAGCTTCCATGACTTTTCATAAGTTTATTCACTGAACCTTAACACCTCATATGATTCTCTGCTCCACTTGAAGCCTCCTCACTTGTAGTTGTAGGTGGCGCCCAAGAGAAAGTAGAAACTTTGTGGGCTAACTATTTGAATAATCTCCTCTCCTCTCATCATTATGTAGCCTCTGATTGCCTTTTCCCCTAAGCCTTCCTGTTCTCCTCTGAACTACTAAAAGATCAAGGGAAAGTCGATAACAACCCATAACATTTTCATTAGTGTTTGAGCCCTAGCTGAAGCCCCATGGGCTGTGGGCATCAGCGGTAACGGCCAGGACTGTTTTCCAACAAAGGCGTAATGATGTGATCCAAACCTTACACAGTCACCGGGGCACGACGCCAAACAGATCACTCAAAGGGGTACTCGAACACTTCATGATAAAAAATTATAAGTATCTAATCTTATAGGGCAGTCTATGTTAGTGGAGAGGGTACCCTCCATTATAAGCCGGCAGGGAATCAACATAGCTTCACACTCTTCCTGTAGCGAGAGCCTCCATGGCTCCCTTTCAAGGCCACGTAGCCTTTTCGAAAAGGCGAGATTCGACAAGTATAGAGGTATTGGTGTAGTCTTCCATTCTTTCATCACTTAAGACATATAATAGGGGTCTCTAAGAGCTAGGAGAAGTAACATGTCACTGATTTCTGCATTTAAAACTCATGTAATTGAAGGCTGAAGGCATTGGGCTGCATGTGGAAAGAGCTTACTGTCTGTTATATATCGCATAACAATAGATTTGAGAGCAGTAGTGGACAATGAGAAGCTTTCTTTAAACCCGAAGTGGGAAGTTGGACATTGCCCCCTTTAGTTGGGTGAGATTCTTGCTTGATTTTATTGTGACCCACAGGGGATTGTTGGTATCATGTAGCCTTAGTAGTTCATAAACTAATACTAAACCTGTCATACCAAAATTTGTCCCTATTTTGCAGTACAGAATATATTGTACATTGTTAATGTTAATATGAGAGTGCATTGTACTCCAAGCTGTGAATTCTGGTATTAAAATAGCAAATTAGCACCAAATCTGAACAGCTTTAAGTTTGATTGAACCCTAAAGTCCTTGAATGGGAGGTGGCAAATATGGTGAAGTTCTGCCTAGTATTACCTCATTAGGTTTAGCTGAGAATATTTCTGTTCACTAGTGGGGGCAAGAATCATGCTAATTTCTCTTATTTCATGTTATTGTCTTTTGACCCTTTTCCCTTTTAAGTCGGTCTTCAGATTGTTTTTAGTCTTGGTTTTTTTTATCATTTCTAGTAAATGTCGGCATTACCTTCTTATGATTGTGTGATCCCATATAACCTTGTAACAGAATCAGCAAACATCTCAAGCATTATGATGATTTCCAGGGATATCTTTTTCGTAGAAATGAAATTGCTCGCAGTTTTTCTCCTTTCAGAAATTATCGTTATTGTGAAACTGGTACTTTTTGTTTAATTAACGTCTCTTTTGAGTAAAGAGATGATTCATGATCCATTGTTTTTTGTTTGGTGGAGAAAGAAAGGAAAAAGAAAATCTGTATTTTCCCATGCCTTGCAGAATATTTTCTCTCAATGGAACTGCTTGGAAAAGACACTAACAGAGTGCTCCCCATGTGAAAATTTCACTCACTTTTGATTCAACAAACTGGTGGCTTCAACACATGATGACTGCCTGGGGGGAAATTCTTTGTTATAGGAACACCTCATCAGTGCATGCTCCTCAAATTGTTCATTGCATGTGGATCTTTTGTGTGACTTTAGTGACGAATTTCCATCTTGGAAAAATTGACAGGCACCATGCAGGCATGAACACCGAAGTGCCCCCATTATAAGTCGTTTATTGTCAACTTTATATGAGTTTTCTTCTTCTGTGTTTAAAAGAGCGCAGGGGAGACCAAAGAAAGTATGGATGAAGGTGATACGACAAGATGTAGAGGCTAAAGGTCTTAATGAAGACATATTGCTCGATAGGAATTAGTGCAGAAAGTTGATCCATGTGCCCGATCTGACGTAATTCTCTTTGGTTCATGTAGCCTACCCAAATACTTGGGACAAATGGCTTAGTTGTTGTTTTTTTGTGTTTTGTTTATTTATTTAGAGACTACCTTCTGTGTTTTCTAGTGAAAAAAAAAGTGATCTTTGCATGTGAAAAAAAAGCAAAAGTTATGATCTATTGCTAGATATATCATCATTTTAACCATTTTTGATCTTTTTTTTATGAGCTATAACTCTTGGCTTTGTATTTGCTGAAGCCAATACCAATATACATGTATCTACACAAATCCTGATAAAAACTCGTATAAGGGTTGTTTTGACTTATGTTGTAGATTTGTTAGACCTCTTTTCCGCCTTTTTCCGAGTCACCTCAAGCCAACCAAATGCACCCTTCGCCGTCTGAGAGGCATAAAAAATTAGTTTCTTGGTCTGGCCACGAGAGCTGGTCCTAGATCTTTTGACAATCCGCTCCGACTCTTTTACTGTTGAGCTAGTGACTAGATCAGAAGATCAGTTATCTCCGAAAAGGACAATCACTATCGAATATTAGTTTGCTCCAAAGAAGCTCCCATTGGAACCCAAACTCTACCCTAGTAGGAGGAAAAAAGACAATTTTTTCTTTTTCTTTTTTTTGCTAGATTTACTTTTACTATTACCTAGTGTTTAAAAAAAGAAAAGGTAGTCAATCAGCATAGGATCTAATCATTTCCCAACAGGAATAATCTATTAGCAATAACCCTTAGCCCCTTTCTCTTGTGGCAAAGAATTTTTGAGAGCCCTTCCCTCTTATGTAAATAACCATCATAATTAAGACTAAACTAAGCATCAAGGGACAAAATGCTGTCCCCTTTGACCAAACGCACTAATTTCCTTTCTTTTATCATGAGCTACTTTATTAGTTAAAATTAAGTGCAAGTTTTCTAGCCCTTTCTATTGAGAATAAGCAACAAAGAAACCTACATATAAATATTTTCTCTCATGTGCAAGCCTGAACTTTAAGAGGCCCAGCATGAGCTCCCAACTATTTGGGGGTGGGGGATCTTTTGCTCACGGGGAGCTCGCAATAAATAAAAGCACAATCTTTTTCACAAAGCAATACTTGAGATTGATAGGGACTTAAAGTTTAAAAAGTCCATGTTTCTTTTCTCTTGACCATTTAAAAACACAAAAATGTTTATAAATCAACCTATCAGCTTAAATTTTTGGATGTTCCTGCGATCACGTTGACGGTCTTTTCACATTGCTTAAAAGAATCTTTTTCTCATGTGTTTAATTTCTTAAACTTGTAGTGGAGAATATGTAAAATATAGAGTATTGAATTGTCTATTTACAAAAATCCTCTCCTTTTTCAGGTGTAAAGATTTCCCTTCACGCAGTGAGCTTACTGCCTTGGGTTGGGATAAACAGTGCTTCTCAATTCCACAAGAATCAACTGTTGTTACAAAATAACACTCAATTATCATATTAAACCTTTATGGAGAGCTCTAATAAACTAAAGGACAATTATGACTTGTGCTATCAAATTAGAGAACTAAGTATTACTCTCTTCTTCAGGAGAGGGGGTTCATGGAGAGGACACTGTCAATGCTGGCCCAGAGATCCTCGTCATAGCAGCACTCCTCCTCCTCGCCGGTGGTGGTGAGCGCCGCCTGCATTTGCCTCCACCACTCTCCGGCATTGTCCCTATTGTCGTAGTTGTTGTGGCTGGTAGTTCTCGCGGGCGTTGTGGTTGTTGTAGCTCTCGTAGCTGATCTCCGATGCTTCTGCCTCCGCCTCTGCTTCCAGCTCCCCGTTCCTCGCGAACCGGCCTCGGACTCTCGGCCGGCTGTCGGCCAGGGTCTTCCTGCACGCATACTAGTAAACATGGAACAGTGTCAGCGGCTTAAATTTGGAAAACTTATTTATTATGAGAAGTGATGAATTTGTCATTCCAGCTGCTAGCTGCTTTTTGTGCTATATTGTTGATGTGAAGGGGTAATCTACAAATAACACAGGACTCAACATGCAAAAAGCTCCCCGCAAACTGAATATTTGCATAAAGAAGTCTAAAACAGGGGAGCGAGGCGAGGGAGGGAGTGAGTGTATACAGTGATCTTCTTCTGAAATTCCTCTGGTTCCGCTTGCTCCGATACCTCTCGATCCTCTTCATCCTCTCCTCTGCGCTGTACGGGCCGACTCGTCCTGCGGCGGCGGCCACGGCGGCCCCATCCTGCGTGCTGTTATCGCCCGAGCCTGGCAAACAATTCATCCCCTGTTTCAAGGAAACAAAAGTTGTCAATTCTGGCTTTACTCAAGTCCTCAATTACTGTTCAATTACTGATGGCGATCTCGAATAATTGCGAAGGGTTTTTTTTTAAAAAAAGAATTTGTTAATATGAAGTTACCTGGAGGTCGCCGGTGCTGAAAACCCTGCGGACGGGTTCGGAGTGGAAGTCGAGGAGGTCGCAGCAGGCGGCAGAGGAGGGCGGGGACGACGAGAGAAACAGATTGGTGGGGGCGGTGGGGTCCAAGTGGTGGTGGGTGAAGTGGTGGGTGCTGGCGCTCTGGTGCATGAAGTAATTGTTGGATGGGAGGGAGGAGGAGGAGAAGGGAGGGGAGGAGGAGAGCGTGGCAGCTGTCGCCGTTGCATCGAGGAGGGTGCAAGGGTTGAAGGTGCCGGTTAGGGGAGGTGGGCCTGCGGAGCAGTAGAACGCCGGGTCGTTGTAGGGCGAGGAAGAGGAATGGAACATGGTGGAGTTATTCTTTCGTTTCTTGGGTGTTAGGTTTGGAGTTACAAGGAGTTAAGCGGGGGCAGCGAGAGGTTTTATAGGGTTGGGCGGGAGATGGTGGGCGCGTGACTGGTGGGGCCCAACATGAGGATTTGACTGTTTTGTGGGGCCCGATCCCGGGGCCCGCTGGATCTTGGGGGAACATCCATGTAGCCGGGTCAATTTAACTGGGCCAGGTGGGCGTCGTGGATTTGGTCAAGTGGGCTTTTTTTGGTAATTGAAACATGAAATTTTCATGCGGGGCGTGCTTGGATTCGTGGAAGTGGGTTGTTTCGAGTCAAAAAAAATAAATAAATAAAATGTGAGAATTTTTTTTTTCTTTTTCTCACTCTTTTTTACACATTTTTTATAATATTATTTTTTTTACTTCAAGATGTAACAGTTATTTTTTTGTCATATAATTTAATGCCACGTAAATCTCATTTACAATCTAATTACAATAAAAAAAATATTATTTCAGAATTAATATTTAATTTAATATTATTTTTGACTAACTTTGTGGTCAATTTTTTCACTTTCACTACTACATTATTAACCACACACCGAAAAACACAATATACTTTTTCACTTACACTTTCACATTACAGCCAAACTTTTTTCACTACACTTTCACATTTCCCATCCTCATTTCTCACTTACACCGTTTTCTCTCACTTTCATCAAACCAAGCAGGCCCGAGAAGGAAGTGGAGTTCCATGAAGTCATGGAACTCGCATGCAACATTTGCCAGGAAGGGGAAGGAACAGTCTGGTTTGATGAAGTTGCGGGAAAATTACAGTTCTGATGTTTGGTTCTAGTAACAAACTTAGACGAGGTAACTGTTGATAGATCGAGTGTTTACAATTGCTCCGTTTTTTTATGTAGCGCCGTTCCGACACATCATTTGATGACTGTCATAAATAATTTTAAGGTTTTTGCTAGAAAATCACGGGTGTTGATATCGTACCTCAGATATTACTGGAACGTGAGATGCGATGAGATAGACTGCAATAGAAACAAAGACAGCTTACTATTTAGACAAAGACTGCTTCACCTTTGAAGTCAGGGGTCGAGTCCAAAATGCATCTTCAAACAAGGGGCTCAAAAACATCGAATCGCCAACTTTGCATTTCATTTTGTTCCCACCTACACGCATCTAGCTTGCAATATAAAATTTGTACGTAAAAGTGTACTGAGACCACAAACATACTCACAGCATTTGCTCATAATACAAATCAACAAACAATTTTTATACGCCCTGTGATCACTGTCTACTTGGTAAGGCCAAATTCTATTAGCTCAACGCAGCTACTTTTGGCCCTTCTAATTTAAAAAAAATAAATAAATAAAGAAAATAGAATAATAGAAGCTTCATCAAGAGCCTTTGTTGCTACATTTTTGGAGTCATCTCAGTCCTCAGACACTGGACATGGTCTCTGAGAATCTTAACAAGTGAGTACGGAGGGGAGAGAGAGAGCATGAAGCTTTAAGCTTTAAGCTTCAAAGATTCGGTCAAGAGAGTGGTCTCAATTTGAGTTGAGCATGTTTGAAAGAACTGAATTGGGACAGGCTTAGGGCTAAAGCAAAGAGCTAGCAGCCATTGTATCTGTTTCTTAGGGCAAGCAAAAAGAAATTACTAGTCAAATGGAGAAAGAGAGTGAAGAGTTTGGGGGTGGCATAAATCAAAACAATGATGTTAGCTATTTAATTAGCATCCTCTACCATTATTCCCTCACTATCATCTAATCAAAAATTAGAGTGGAGCTCAGGGGCACACCTACTTTTTGAGCTGAGCTGCACCATTACATTCTGAAAATGCCTCATTCTTTTTCTTCATAATGTTGCAAGGAGGAAATTTAAAAAAAAAAAAAAAAATGTATTTCCAGAATATTGGACTTAGAATTGTTGCGGCGTTCTTAGATGTTAAAGTCGTAAAAGTCCGTAATTTGTAAATGACTTACAACCCAATAACAACTACGGCTTTTGTTTGGACCGTAATTCGTAAAGGACTTACGCAACTCAACTACCACTCATTTGCAACTCAATTACCACTCATTTACAGCCCACTTGCAGTTAATTTTGTGGTCATGCAAATTTATATTATTTTTTTATGTTATATTAATATTTTTAATATTTAACATTTTTAGTATTTATTTACAATATTAAAACTTTTTAAATCATCAAATAGTTAATTTCGTAGTCAACTTTTCCCCTTACGACTTACTCATTACGACCACCAAACACCATAAAACATAATACACTTTCCCACTTACGACTTTATATTACCAACCAAATATCGTAAAACTTACATGCATGTAACTCATTTACAACTGTAAAAGATTTTATCAATTACGACTTATGAATTACAGCCAATTACGACAATCAAACATACCCGTTGTATTCGAACGCTCTCCCACTAACCCCCATGAACTCCTCTACAGATCTCTCTACTCTATGTGGAGCACTCTCTCTTCTACTCGAGCACCACGACACGTGATCAAGGATGTTGGTGATACTTTCTCGTATTTGGACAAACTACAAATAATTCGGCAGCATGATGTTCATTACTTAGCTTCAGAAGGGAGTTTTAGCCTTTTAGGAGAGGTGGGGGTTGCTACTTGTAATCTACTCTGTAAACTGATTTTATATTTAATCCTACACAGTTTCAGTAAGAGGAATCTCGCCACAACCCCCTATGTTGAACTGTGATTAGAAAAAAAAAACTCACCTTCATAATTTTGTTCGTTTCATTCACTTATTTTTTTTAAAGTAAGGATGTGCTTTCACGTGTCAAGCCCCGATACGCTCATCAAGGACGAAAGACGAAAATGCCTCTAAGTAACCGCTTCAAAAAAAAGAGACCGCTTCGAAAATGCTCTATTTCTGAGAACTGCGATTATGATCGCAGTCTTCACAAAATAATCACAGTATAGAGGATTGTGACTATGATCGCAGTCCTCACAAAAATGCCTTATTTCTGAAGATTGCGACTATTCGTAATCCTCACAGAATGATCGCAGCCTTATTTCTGAGGATTGCAATCATGATCGCAGTACTCATAAAATGCACTATTTATGAGGAATGCGACTGCGACTCCTCACAAAAATATCATGTTTTTGAGTTTTTATATGATTACGACCATGATCGCATTATTCACAAAATGTCTTATATTTGAGTCTTTATGAGGACTGCGACATGATCACAGTCCTAAAAGAGGACTGCGACCATGATCGTAATCCTCAAATGTCCTAATTTTCAGGTTTCGTAAGGATTGCGATCATGATCACAATCCTCACAAAATGTCCTATTTTTCAGTCAGTCCTCGCAGAGCTCATTGCGAGCACGAACAAAATGAGGTCTGCAAAAAGATTGATCCAAAAAAATTCCAGGGGCTCTATAATATCCGATTTTTGAAATACAAGATTTAATAATGAATAATAATATTTTTTATTGCATGTATTTTGTATTAATTATTATTGTTGTTATGTATTATTATTATGGTTATTACTAATGGTAAATATTATTATTGTTATTGTTAAGTATCTTTGTGTATTATTGTTATTGGGAGAGAGTGGATTAGTATGGTGGTGATAGATCAGATATATTCTCGATGTTAGATGTATTTGGATTCGATGTTTGTCACTGAGGTTAATATTTAAATTATTATTGTTTAGTTTGTTACAGATCTAGATGTGAGAGATTTAGACTGGGATATTATCGATCTGAGGAATGATTGGCTGGTAATTGTACTTACGTAAATGGATCTTATGGGAACCATTATTGGACTTAACCTTCATTTATTTGATGATAACTTAGACGATAATTTAACTGGATATTGAGAATTTATTTGAAAATAATATAGTTTTATGAAAGATGGGATCTTGGACTTAGACTTGTCAGTACACTCGATTGGAGTGGAATTGACCTTGGGTTGAGAAACATGTGTTTAATTGGATTGGTTAGAACTAGTGGATTATATATGTATACAGTTGGATTAGTATTTTAGTATATACATCATGTGATTGACCTTGATAGAAGTGAGAGTGTGTGATGTTCTTGATTGATGATTTTAATGTTATTTGATAGCAAAGAATTGACTAAACGTATTAGAACATGTAGTTATTCCAGTTATTGAGATTCAGATATATTGATGATTTAAAGGATCATAGTAGATTGATGAATTATTGGACTTGTGGTTTACCGTACTGGATTACTTTGACATGAATTGATACTTGATTGTTCATGATGATTATATTGAGACAATCGATTGATAGATCAGTTACTGATATCGCTTTAGTACAGATGAATAAGATTTTAATTGATTCTAGATGGGACAGTATTATTCAGGATCAGTGTCTAGACCTGTTACTTGTACTAATTCATGTTATTGAAAGTTACTGAAAAAATATTGTCAGACCATAATACATGTATTGTTCCATTGTTCTACCATTACACGGTAATATTATCCACATTGTTATTGTTACATCATTGATATTGTTACTGTCACTGTATGTTCCAGTATTCTAAGTCACATGGACATTGATTGTGTAAACTGAATTAATAATAATGTAAAAGACAACTTACACTGGGATAGGGGAATTGATGGAGGAGACAGCGTCTGTATTTTGGGTGGACCTAGGATACAGGTTGCGCAGCCGACTTACGGTTCCACTGCAGGTTTCTGGGGGTTGACCGACATCCCATCTTTTTATTGTTCCACAATATTACTGTGAGTATTGTTCCACAGTGATACTGTGAGTACTGTTACTGACTACCTGGTGGTAGGGCTGGTCCAACACCAGACATCTGGACCGTGGTCCCAGGTATGCACAGGACCCACCTAAAGCATGAACAATGCCTCCAACCAATCAGTTTCAACAACTTAGGACCCTGGTTGACACATGTAGTAGGCGTAATATGGGATACGTTTATTACAAGTAGCAATTGGTGTTCGTTGACATAATTAATATTGATAAACAGTTATTATGTACTATAATGGACTGTACTTACCTGACTTAATATCATATAAGTTATGATAGACATATGATTGTATACTGACCAGATTGTATCCAAACTAGAGACATATGCTAGGTTACACATCTTGACATCAGTGGTTTGTTTACAATTGTATTAGTCATCTTTTATTTGCAAACTTATTCATGTTATTGTTATTCAACTATCTTTTATTTTCAGCTTTAGACCTATTGTTATTTTGTACACAATGTTTATATGCACGAGCACTTCCCTTTTTCTTATGCACTCATTAGGTGGCTTCTGACGACCCTGAATTCGCACGTCCAAGTACTGGATGTTCATGTTATTGATCAGGTGCTCGTTGAGATCGTACATGTTGCGAGGAGCTGGAGTTTCTCTCTTCTTGATTATCGGTATTCCTGCTCTTTATTCATATTATTCCTCAATTCTCTCTATATTGTTTCCAGTCACCATTTCATATTCTAATTCATATACTATTATTGTGTTAGATATTTATATGTCATGTTACAGTGATATTGATTTATCGTAGTTAATTTTATAACTTTTTTGGGTTACTTTACGCTTAGCGTTTATGTGTGGGATATTTGCCTCACGTATATATGTCGCCGACTCTCGTCGCGACTCCCTTTCCTTGTATTTTAGGAAGTAGTGCGTGACAAGATTTTCTTGGTTTCAACATAAAAAGTGGACCTAGTTCTTATCAGTAACTTGAAATAAGTTATATTGACACTGCAACATACATATAAGATTCACACAATGATATTGAGTTCACTTGAGAATTGACCGTCCTCCCTATGGATATCCATTTCTTTAATTTTTTGATATCCCTGATTTCAAATTTTCTTTTAGATTGATCTGGGTTTCATCTTGATTCTTATTCTTCTTTCCGATTCTATTTCTCCGATTTTGTCTCCTGAGTTTGATCACTCCATGTTGAAGCCGGTAGCAGAGATCAGAGCGCGCAGCGGAATCGTGGTGCCCAGAGAAGCAGTGTGGAAACTTTATCTTCTCCCTTAACTTGATTTTTTATCATTGCCTGCTTTATTGAAATTTTGATGACAAAATTTTTACAAGGTGGATAGAATGTAATACCTCTATTTTTGAAATACAAGATATAAATGAATAATAAATTTTTTATTGCATGTATTTTGTGTTAATTATTATTATTGTTATGTATTATTATTATGGTTATTACTATTGGTAATTATTATTCATGTTATTAATTAGGTGTTCGTTGAGATCGTATATGTTGCGAGGAGCTAGAGTTTCTCTCTTCTTGATTATCGGTATTCCTGCTCTTTTATTCATATTATTCCCGATTCTCTCTATATTGTTTCCAGTCACCATTTCATATTCTTATTCATATGCTATCATTGTGTTAGATATTTATATGTCATATTGCAGTGATATTGATTTATCGTAGTAAATTTTATAGCTTGTTCATGTTACTTTAGGCTTAGCGTATATGTGTGGGGTATTTGCCTCACGTATATTCATCGCTGACATAATTAATATTGATAAATAGTTATTATGTACTATAATGGACTGTACTCACCTGACTTAATATCATATAAGTTATGATAGACATATGATTGTACACATGACCAGATTGTATACCAAACTAGAGACATATACTAGGTTACACATCTTGACATCAGTTGTTTGTTTACAGTTGTATTAGTCGTCCTTTATTTGCAGACTTATTCATGTTATTGTTATTCAACTATCTTTTATTTTCAGCTTTAGACCTATTGTTATTTTGTATACAATGTTTATATGCACGAGCACTTCCCCTTTTCTTATGCACTCATTAGGTGATTTCTGACGACCCTGGATTCGCACGTCCAGGTATTGGATGTTCATGTTATTGATCAAGTGTTCGTTGAGATCGTACATGTTGCAAGGAGCTGGAGTTTCTCTCTTCTTGATTATCGGTATTCCTGTTCTTTTATTCATCTTATTCCTCGATTCTCTCTATATTGTTTCCAGTCACCATTTCATATTCTTATTCATATGCTATCTGTAACGCCCCGATCCCGGCGGGTACGGAGACGTTACTGCAACGTATATACGCAGGTCAGAAATACCCTCACGTATATACGCTAAGCATCAGTACAGGTAAGAATCAGAGTACGGAAGCAAATGGTGCATTATACATTCCAATACATGAGTACAATTACAAAGTTATCACCAGATGTGACAAATATTACAATAATATTACATCACCAACATGGCGCAAATGCGAGAATACAAAGGATGTACAAGTATGAACAGTACAATGGCACTCACGAGTTTACAAAAGGAAAACTCGAGAGGCACACAGGGGGCCTGGAAGGATAGAGCTTCAGATGGTCTGCTGGAGATCCATGCTACCGCTGCGCCACTCTGATCAACAACTGGGGGAATCCACATACTTCAAGCTCCATGACCTGGACATGAGAATCCAGGGGAGTCAGATAGAACTCCCCAGGCGAGTGGTGATACAAAAGCCGGATGGCGTGCTGAGATAAGTACAAGTGTATCGATAAAACCGAATCATAATCATGCATTGAAAACCGTGTCGTGAGCATAAACATGTATAGGCAGGTAGATATATAACAAGTGATATCAAGCAGGAAGTACTCATGGTATGGTAAGATAGGAACATGAGACTGATGGAATGGAACACAAGGAATAAAGCAGGGTATGAGCAGCGAATATGATAATAATCATAAAACTAGAAATCCGATGTAAAACCCAATAGAAGTAAGCTCGGTAAAGCATACAACGGATCCATAGTTGGCATCCTTTATTATTATTATTACTCGTCTTACCCTGATGTCTAGATATGTGAACTAGCGTCCCAGCACACATATATCCACATCTGAGTAAAGCAAGATTGTTATTGGAAACCAACGGGGGTATCAACGAACAATGTTTACAGTGGGTCCCGTGCATACCCGGACCACGGCCCAGGATGTTCCATTGCTTGGTGACGGAACCTACCGCAAGGCGATTCAGGAGGGTCTTCTGGATGCCCTTATCAAGATGGTACCAGGAAGGAGGAGCCAGCTCTCCCCTCGGTCCCCTGGAGGCCCACAGGTCAGACCGGAAGTTTTAGTTGCACAACATGCCTAATACCACTGTAAACACGAACATGTATTGATAGCCGCAAGTTTCCCCCGACCCGATGTAAGTTGTCTCATTTTACAGTTTATTAGGTAGTTATCAAATTTACGGGAATAGCAGGTACAAGACATGATCAGGATTCAAGAGTACATGAGTACTATAATTTCAGGTCACTGTATATATAATACAGGATAACAAGTACAAGATTCAAGTCACTGCATGTAATGCAGGATAACAAGTGTAGTATTCCCGTAAATGAGATAATCACAGGTCAAGTATATCATGCCGGTGTCAAGTGATAGCATGACAGGAGGATGATATTTGGCAAGTGACAAATCATGTCAAGAGATTGATATTAGTCCGGATGGCAAGTCATGTCATAACAAGGGGTCTTGCCAAGTAGTAGCATGTTTGGTGTCAGGTGATAACACCTCAGTTGTCAGGTGTTACAAACAGGTATTAGATAGTAGCATGTAAAAGACAGGTATGAAGTAATGGCATGGCATGTCAAGTGTTAACATATCAGGTAAATACATGGCATGTGATAGAATAGTAGCTGAGCACAATCAAGCGGAGCTGAGCAAGCTGGAGTGTACAGACAGCAAACAGTATTTAACACTGGAGCGTCTGGCAAGGTTACCGGGACAACTCGGCTTAAGGTGCGAGTAGGAATTCCGGCAGCATCTCGCCTAGACGAATCTAGTGGTAAAGCGCTGAACGCTGATCATGATAACCAGGCGGAGCTGAGAGACTTGACGGTCCCAATCACTTCCCTTTCGAGATAGTGAGAGACCGGAGGCTGAAGGCTGAGAGACCTGACGGTCCCAATCACTTCCCTTTCGAGATAGTGAGAGACCGGAGGCTGAAGGACGGAGAGACCTGACGGTCCCAATCACTTCCCTTTCGAGATAGTGAGAGACTGGAGGCTGAAGGCTGAGGGTCCAAGAACGCTCGGGGTTTAAGCGCACTCTCGGTGGCTACCAGCCATCCCAGGAGTGGGCAGAAACCCAGAGTTCAACGATCACGAAGGGTCGGCCACGCATAGTATAAAGCAGTAAAATGCATATAAACATGGAATAAAATACATGTCGACCCGACAAGGCGGGGAAACTCAAATGGAGGCGAGAGCGAGGACACTCGCCTAAATCTCTGGAATAGCTGAAAACTCTGAAATCCATGGAACTCGCGTACGCGCCATAAATAAATAAGTGAAGAGGAGAGAGAAGGAGTTAGAGAGAGAAAGAGAGAGGAAAACTAGAGAGAGAAGTATATGGAAGGAGAGAGTGCACAGGGAGACGCAGATTTTGAGAGTGAGAACGCGGGAGTAACAGACGCGGGAGTCACAGACGCGGGATCGCGTCGCAAAGGTGCCACAAACGCGGGTTCGAGACCCGCGTTCAAGTCAGGGCACGAGAAGAACGCGGACGCGGTCATGGGTTCCGCGTCGTGTTAGCATGAGAAGAACACAGACGCGGCATTAACTCCGGGTCGTGCAGACATGAAAGGGACACAGACGCGGGCATGGGACTCCGCGTTGCGTCGGTACAAGAACGCGAAGGCCGCGTTTAAAACAGATGCAAGAACGCGAAGATCCGCGTTTAGGCGTTGCCTGGACGCGGGGGTGAGATCCGCGTCAGCAATATACAGAGAGGAGGAGGGAGAGAGAAGGGAAAGGTGCTTGCTTTGGTGGTGGTTTATTTGGTGGAGGAGTTGGATTTTGATGGAGTAATGAAAAAGAAGGTGAAGGAGGTGATGTTTGGAGGTTGAAGTAGTGGAGATGGAGGTGGTGTTGTGATGGTGAAGTGATGGTGGAAGTGAAGATGGTGGTGGAAAATAGTAGAGGTGATGGTGATGTTAGTGTTGTTGTCGTTGTAATCGTCACCGTAATGATTACCGAATAATCGCGAACGATTACCGGAATAATCATCGGAGATATTACCGACGAAGAAGAGCTCGGCCCCAATCCAAAGGAGGTGGCCGGCTCTTGATGTGGTGATGGGGTGGTGGTTTTGTGGAGAGGTTTGTTGTGGTGGTAGTTTGGAGAAGGTAAAGGAGAAGGTGGAGGCTTTGGTGGAGTTGTTGGAGTTTGTGGTGGTTTACATGGAGATGGAGAGGAAGAAGATGAAGGTAAGGAGTTGGAGAAGTTGTAGTGGTTGTTGTTGTGGTGGAGATGAAGGAGGAGTTAGTGGTGGTTTTAAGGTGTTGGTGAAGAGAAAAATGAGTGGAAAGATGAAGGAAAGGTTTATATAGGATTGGATTTGTGAAGGTAATGTAAAAAGTGTTTAGAGAGGGGGGTTTTTTGTAAAATGGAGGGGTTAGGTGGCTCTTTGGCCGGCCATGGTGATGGGGAGGAGTTTGAGTAGTTTGGGATATTTTGGAGAAGATATTTTTGGAGGAAAGGAGATATTTTTGGAGAAGATATTTTTGGTGGAAAAATGGAGAATTTTGTAGAATTTGGTGGAGGAAAAGGAAGGAAAGAAAAAGGAAAAAGGAAAAGAAATTAAAAAAAGGAAGATATTCTCTTGGAAGAAAAAGTGAAAATAATTAGAGTAGGCGGATTCCCGGGATTTAGTTGCGGATGCGAAAAACTTTCGGAAAAAATACAAATCGTCCGAAAATCAAGTATCTCGGAACGACCCGCAAAATTCTCAAAATCAAGAATATTATTTTAAGAATCACGTGAAATTAGTTTCAAGAATTCTTTATAGTTTTTAAATTAAAAATCCTGGAATCAGCCGCCAATATCCGTCGACACCAAATCTGGCAGAAATCTGATAAATTCTGAAAATTCCCAAAAAAATTAATTAAGATAGTAAATATTATTCTAAGCAAATATGGGAAGCGGTTTCTCAAAATTTGACTCCATTTGTAAATTAAAAATCCAGGAATCTCAGCGGTGCTGGTGCGACACCCGGTTTTGAAGATTTTCCCCATTTAATTCAGGAAAATTCCAAAAAATCATAGAAAATCTAAAATATTGGAAAATGATGTTTGAAACTGAAATCGGTCAAATCTGAATACCGAAAGACCAAATTGAGTAAGACACTAGGATCGGGTCCCTGGTTCAGAGAAGAGCAGACTCTGAGTCCACGAATCCGGATCCAAGACAAAACGATCATATAAATAATTCATAATACAAATAAATACAGGAAGTAAATCAAAAATACGATCAGAAAATACGAATACGCAACTAGGTACGTATTCTGGGAGCGGGGTGTTACATTCCATCCACCTTACAAAAATTGCGTCCTCGCAATTTCGATAAGGGTAAAATGAACACAAAGGGGACATGGTGTGGAAATTATACCAATTAAGATATGAAGTACTATAGGTAGGGGCTCTCAAGTTGACTAAACAGTAATCAGAATATAGATATCTTCTGGCACCTCTGGCTGTATAAGTTTTTGAACGGTACCAAATAATACTGATCTGATGTCGTTACTTTGCAATAGAGTTCCAGTTGTACTGCATACTTTATAGCCCTCCGAGCATAAGCCAGAATATTGAAGATAAAGGAAACCCTGATAAGCCAGAATTGAAGATTAAGGAAACCCTGATAGTCCTGAGCATAATACAAGAAGACCGATAATACCCAGGCATCAATCACTCTGAAAGATATAGACCGAGAATGTAAATATCCGTAGAGAATTCCGACTACTGACTTCTGAAGATAACCCGATTAGGATCAATCCTGAGATTACGAGCACCATAGAGTCAGCCGAAGAGATCATATAATAGCTTTATTCAGAGCCAGCCACTACCTCTCTAGTATATCCATATCTTATGTTGGTATAAAGGCTTCGAAAAACCAAAACAGGGAAAGATGGAAGTAAGGAATCAAAGGAAGGATGATCAGAAAGAATAGATAACTCTGTACTTGTAGTTGGACTGTATAACCAGGACTCATTGCATTCCAGTTGCAAATTTCTTTACCATTAATTTGCCGTCTGGACGTACTGAGGATGTAGAACCTAGCTCTGATACCATCCTGTAACGCCCCCAATCCGGGCGGGTACGGAGACGTTACTGCAACGTATATACGCAGGTCAGAAATACCCTCACGTATATACGCTAAGCATCATACAGGCAAGAATCAGAGTACGGAAGCAAATGGTGGCATTATACATTCCAACACATGAGTAACAATTACAAAGTTATCACCAGAGGTGACAAATATTACAATAATATTACATCACCAACATGGCGCAAATGCGAGAATACAAAGGATGTACAAGTATGAACAGTACAAATGGCACTCACGAGTTTACAAAAGGAAAACTCGAGAGGCACACAGGGGGCCTGGAAGGATAGAGCTTCAGATGGTCTGCTGGAGATCCATGCTACCGCTGCGCCACTCTGATCAACAACTGGAGGAATCCACACGCTCCAAGCTCCATGACCTGGACATGAGAATCCATGGGAGTCAGATAGAACTCCCCAGGCGAGTGGTGATACAAAAGCCGGATGGCGTGCTGAGATAAGTACAAGTGTATCGATAAAACCGAGAATCATAATCATGCATTGAAAACCGTGTCGTGAGCATAAACATGTATAGGGCAGTAGATATATAACAGTGATATCAAGCAGGAAGTACTCATGGTATGGTAAGATAGGAACATGAGACTGATGGAATGGAACACAAGAATAATAGCAGGGTATGAGCAGCGAATATGATAATAATCATAAAACCAGAAATCCGATGTAAAACCCATAGAAGTAAGCTCGGTAAAGCATACAACGGATCCATAGTTGGCATCTTTTATTATTATTATTACTCGTCTTACCCTGATGTCTAGATATGTGAACTAGCGTCCCAGCACACATATATCCACATCTGAGTAAAGCAAGATTGTTTTGGAACCAACGTGGGTATCAACGAACAATGTTTACAGTGGGTCCCGTGCATACCCGGGACCACGGCCCAGGATGTTCCGTTGCTTGGTAACAGAACCTACCGCAAGGCGATTCAAGAGGGTCTTATGGATGCCCTTATCAAGATGGTACCAGGAAGGAGGAGCCAGCTCTCCCCTCGGTCCCCTGGAGGCCCACAGGTCAGACCGAAGTTTTAGTTGCACACTGCCTAATACCACTGTAAACACGAACATGTATTGATAGCCGCAAGTTTCCCCCGACCCGATGTAAGTTGTCTCATTTTACGGTTTATTAGGTAGTTATCAAATTTTACGGGAATAGCAGGTCAAGACATGATCAGGAATTCAGGAGTACATGAGTACTATATATTTCAGGTCACTGTATATATAATACAGGATAACAAGTACAAGATTCAAGTCATTGCATGTAATGCAGGATAATAAGTGTAGTATTCCCGTAAATGAGATAATCACAGGTCAAGTATATCATGCCGGGTGTCAAGTGATAGCATGACAGGAGGATGATATTTGGCAAGTGACCAATCATGTCAAGAGATTGATATTAGTCCGGATGGCAAGTCATGTCATAACAAGGGGGTCTTGCAAGTAGCATGTTTGGGGGTGTGTCAGGTGATAACACCTCAGTTGTCAGGTGTTACAAACAGGTGTTAGATAGTAACATGTAAAAGACAGGTATGAAGTAATGGCATGGCATGTCAAGTGTTAACATATCAGGTAAATACATGGCATGTGATAGAATAGTAGCTGAGCACAATCAAGCGAAGCTGAGCAAGCTGGAGTGTACAGACAGCAAACAGTATTTAACACTGGAGCATCTGGCAAGGTTACCGGGACAACTCGGCTTAAGGTGCGAGTAGGAATTCCAGCAGCATCTCGCCTAGACGTAAAAGCGCTGAACGCTGATCATGATAACCAGGCGGAGCTGAGAGACTTGACGGTCCCAATCACTTCCCTTTCGAGATAGTGAGAGACCCGGAGGCTGAAGGCCTGAGAGACCTGACGGTCCCAATCACTTCCTTTCGAGATAGTGAGAGACGGAGGCTGAAGGACGGAGAGACCTGACGGTCCCAATCACTTTCCTTTCGAGATAGTGAGAGACCAGGAGGCTGAGCTGAGGGTCCAAGAACGCTCGGGTTTAAGCGCACTCTCGGTGGCTACCCAGCCATCCCAGGAGTGGGCAGAACCCAAAGAGTTCAATGACCACGAAGGGTCGACCACGCATAGTATAAAAGCAGTAAATGCATATAAACATGGAATAAAATACATGTCGACCCGACAAGGCGGGGAAACTCAAATGGAGGCGAGAGCGAGGACACTAGCCTAAATCTCTGGAATAGCTGAAAACTCTGAAATCCATGAAACTCGCGTACGCGCGCATAAATATAATAAGTGAAAGAGGAGAGAGAAGGAGTTAGAGAGAGAAGAGAGAGGAAAACTAGAGAGAGAAGTATATGGAAGGAGAGAGTGCACAGGGAGACGCGGGTTTTGAGAGTGAGACGCGGGAGTCACAGACTCGGGAATCGCGTCGCAAAGGTGCCACAAACGCGGGATTCGAGACCCGCGTTCAAGTCAGGGCACGAGAAGAACGCGGACGCGGTCATGGGTTCCGCGTCGTGTTATAGCATGAGAAGAACACAGACGCGGGCATTAACTCCGCGTCGTGCAGACATGAAAGGGACACAGACGCGGGCATGGACTCCGCGTTGCGTCGGTACAAGAACGCGAAGGCCGCGTTTACACAGATGCCAAGAACGCGAAGATTCATGTTAAGGCGTTGCCTGGACGCGGGGGGGTGAGATCTGCGTCAGCAATATACAGAGAGGAGGAGGGAGAGAGAGGAAAGGGAAAGGTGCTTGCTTTGGTGGTGTGTTATTTGTGGAGGGAGTT